>AYEL01079582.1:0-128553 GCA_000484575.1 Olivierus martensii | reverse complement strand
CAGGGATTCCCAACCTTTTTCTTGCATCGACCCCTTTTAAAAGAATGGTTTTCTTCATCGACCCCCTTACATTTTTCTCTATAACATACAGTATAAAACATAATCATAATGCAAATAATTGCACATAAATAACTTAAAGATAACAATTAGACTAAGAATATGAACAAAAGTTTTGAAAAAAATGATTTATTAGATTTATGTTTTATTATTTTTTGTATTATTATCATTTTTAATTTTACAAATATAAACAAGTTTTTAGAAACAAATCACAGATTCTAATTGCACAAAAGTTCGATATTAATTAATGTGATGGCTGCCCTTGATGTATTGATGCAATTTAAAAAAATTAAATTTTATTTAAATTTTTAAAAATATTTGGCATAAAATTGCTTAATTCTTAAATCACCACGTTCAAAAATATTTAACCTATTTCTTGTTTTCCGTAGTAAATTATTGACTTGACTAAAGCCTGCTTCCATTAGGTAAGAAAAGGGAAAAGTCAATAAAGCTGGTTCATTAACAACTTCTATTTAGGGATATTTTTCTCGGATGACTTTTAAATTCCAAAACTTAGCTACCCATATGTTTCAAATAAGACTTGTGCTTGAACATTCTTCTTCAATGCAATCAAATCCTCTTGTATCATAATATCAAAATCAGATATATCACAGTGCAACGTTCTTATGATAATCATGGGGTCCGGGCCCAGCCCGTCAATCCCTGTCCTCCACAATCCGGCTGACCACTCCGCAGGGGTGGGCAGCCTGTGGAAGGGCTTTTTTTTACGCGAAAATAAGGAGGTTCTAGCTGGGGCTTTTTCCTCCGAATACGAGGTTGGTACGAAATTTGGTGCGAGGCGGGCGTACCCGCCGGGCGGTCCGGTGTTCGTATGGGGTCCCATTGCAGACCCTAGGGACGGATTTGGGCACCGCCAGCAGTCCCAGTTCCGTGTAGGGACCTGCGAATGAGACCCCAGTGACGGACGCGACAACTACCGAATAGTACGAGTTGACCCCTTTAGTCGCCTTTTACGACACGCGGGGTCAGACGGTGGGTATATTCTAACCCCCATATCCACAGGGTGTGTGGAAGGGCTTGTTTCGCCCCGCCACCTAGTATTCTTACTGAGTGGAAAGTGGCGTCATCTGTTGACAAAAAAAACGGTTCTTATGATCCATGCTGGTACATTCAAATTTTCAACGTCTTGGAAGCGAACATTAAAATCTTTTAAATTTTGCAAGTATATAACCCAGCAGTCCCGGTTCCGTGTAGGGACCCGCGAATGAGACCCCAGTGACGGACGCGACAACTACTGAATGGTACGAGGTGACCCCTTTAGTCGCCTTTTACGACACACGGGGTCAGACGGTGGGTATATTCTAACCCCCATATCCACAGGGGGTGAGGAAGGGCTTGTTTCACCCCGCCACCTTAGTACTCTTACTGAGTGGAAAGTGGCGTCATCTGTTGAAAAAAAAAACATGAAATAGGTTAATTTTTTTGTGAGTACTCTTACTGAGTGGAAAGTGGCGTCATCTGTTGACAAAAAAAACGTACTCTTACTGAGTGGAAAGTGGCGTCATCTGTTGACAAAAAAAAAAAACGGTTCTTGTGATCCATGCTGGTACATTCAAATTTTCAATGTCTTGGAAGCGAACATTAAAATCTTTAAAATTTTGCAAGTATATAACATATCTTCTGAGTAAATGCAATCCTTTTCAATAACGGACAATTGAATATGAGACTCGTTATTTTCACATGTGCAATCCTTTTCAATAACGGACAATTACAAATTAAAAATTAATATATTTTAAAAAATATTATTGGTTTTTAAAATATATTAAATAATTTTAGTGCATTTTTCCCTTATATTTATTTCACATTTCTTCCTTACTACATGATATAGCTTTATATCAATAAACAATTATCAATTTTATTAATAAATTTTTTTGTAATCAATGGGATCTTGATCTTGATTATGCCAATCAATTGCTGGTGTATATTCGGCTATCGACCCCCAATAGACCCCTTGATCATCATTTAATCCCTTTAAAATTTCATCGACCCCAGGGGGTCGATACCGACCCCGTTGGGAACCCCTGGTATAGATTATCGTTTTAAGCGACGATTACACAAAATTCGTATTTTAATGCGATATCGTATTATTTTAATTAAATATTCCCGCTAATATGAAAATTTATTACTATTTTATTACTAACTTTTTTTTTATCAAAAATTTAATTAATACTAAAATTTTCAGATAAAAATAATTTCATGTTCAAAGGTAAGTTATCAGGATTATGACGTGCCACGCTTCTACTTATATTGAAATTTGTTCTATTTGGATGGTGTTTTAAGGGGATAATTTTTATTTAAAAATACATAATGTTTTCGTTATATTGCTTATTATTTATGGGTAAATGAAATGTTACAGCGATGTTCTAAAATAGAACGTTATCGCATTTTAGCAATTTATCATATTTATCGAAATTACGATCGCAATAATTTGCATATTGAAAATACTTCAATGGTTTAAATAGAAAACATGAATAAAAAAATAACTTGTAAATTTTTATGCATTTTAATTTTTGAATTTTCTGCTGTATAAAAACAACTATATAGCTTTTTTTTGCAAAAGTTTTCACATACAGTATAAAAAATTGGACTTTCTTTATAACCAATGTCATCGCTTACGTTGATAATTTAAATATAATAAGAACAGAGCAAAAATATTTCAACTTTGTTACTTAATAGTAAGGAATCTGATCTTTACTTTTCTTGGCCAAATCTACAGTGACAATAGAGTATGGAATTGTACATTGGTGATATGACTTTCCTACTAAATTTCTCAAGAAATATATAATAACTAGTTTGAAAATTATTAGCGAGATAGCCATCAAGCGTGATATCTCGCTTTTCCTTTTTAATAAGGAAAATACTAAAATAATCTTGTGCACCCGATGATTTCTTTAAATCTTATTAAAGAATTAAAGAATCTATTTTGCAAAAACCCGTTACATGATAGAAAAAAAAAACTGAGTACCATTTTTAAAATCAGTGAGTAATTGAATTATTCAAATTCTGTTGTTAGAACTAATTAAATTTATAAGAAAATTGGAGCATTTAAATGTAAAAAAAATTGTGTGTTGTGCTTATATCAGTTTATGTTTCCTTGGCTGACATCTTTACTAATGGCTTCGTTCCATCAGTGTTACCAGTTTTACATAACAGTTATTATCCTAAGAAATTCAACACAAACAGAACCAAAATTTAGTGTTAGTGATGGTTTAGTTTTTGCAAAAAAACAGACAAACAACACATTAATGTATGTCATTAGAAATCATTTTTGAGGAAAAATATTATAAATCAATCATTATTTATCTGAAAAATAAATTATTTTTACTAAAAAAAAAAAAACATTTCACCTGTAAAAAGTGAGCATGTGTCATAATAGTTGAATGTTGGCTGTAATTTAGAATCAGATATTTTGACGATAAAAATAGCATCACAAAGAGAGACTTTCGCAATACAATATTCAGTCTACATTTAACTGAAAGCATTTAAGCTTTCAGAAGAAAATGTCAACAATGTTGTTGCCTATAAATTGCAGCCAACAGCCATCAAATTTTTTGATACTTGTTTCTATTTTTACATCAGATATTTTTGTAAGAAATTTCTATACTATAAACTTAAACAAAGATATAATCTTACATTTATTGCAACATTGGTCTCACTTTTTTCTTGTTTTAAAGTTCAAAAATAAGAGAGAGATTAATAGTATTTGCGAATATTCTGAAATAAAAGACACATTACAATGATTATCATCTTGCATTTATTAAAATATCATTTTATTTCATATATAATTAATTTCTAGTGTATATCGAACTCATTTCAAGTGCAGTAAGACATTTTCTTCCAATATCAAAGAAATCTGCTGAAATGGCTTTATAGAGAGTATACAGTACAGGTAAAATAATGATAGGAAATGCACGTAATAAAATTTTTAAAGTTAAACAAAGATGTAAAGGTATTGAAAAATCAGCACAGCCTGTGAGGAAAGTAATGATTATATATTAATATATAGAGATTAGAAATTTCAGTTCTCTAGTGATGTATTCAGATCGCACTGAATTGATTATTGAAGTGAGATGGGGTTTCAGGAATTTTCAGGAATACGAATAACAGAATTCTTTCTTGAGTTTCCGAAATGAAATGCTGAATCCCTTCCATCCCTTTTTAAGCACCTAAAGGAACTGTTTATCTTATCATAATAAATCAAATATTCGATCAAAAATTTAACTCTGAATACTTATTTAAATTTGTTTTCGGTAAATTTTTATTTCTTATAAAGTATTTATCTTTGTCATACTATTTTCGAATCATAACTGAGCAACCTGCATTCTTCTAAATTGTATCGCATTTCGCTCAACCTGTCTACCTCGAACTAAAAATTGAAGCTAAATTCAATGAATCTTAAAATTACCAAGTGATTTAAGATTCTTTGAATTCGTCATAAAGTATTGTTATAATTTATCAGATTTTCCATTCAACAATATTTTATATGAAAAAATTGTTTTCTTTCTCTTTTCACTTTGAATATTGCTAATTAAAATTTTCTGATTATTTTCACATTAAGATATATCGGAAAATTTTTGATTTCAATAATACAGAAATAAAATGGAAGAAAAATCAATTCGTGGTGATGCATCTCTAAATAATTCAATTAAAACAAAATTTATATAATACTGTAAATATTTTCATTTTAAAAGAAAATTTATAATACTTTTTTTAAATATTTTTATTTAAAAGGAATATCGACAATTTTACGAATAATAAGTTTGGAGAATTGAGACTAATAATAGGAATATATAAAATACTAAAAATATATAAAAAAATAATGAAGTTAATGAAATTTTTATTATTTAAATACCTACCTACATTTCCTATTTCCATTTTCTAAAATATTTTTTATTTCAGTGATTAAAACTTCTTGATTCGCTCAAAGATTTAAAAAAATTACCGAACGAAAAGAAGTGAAAGATTATGCTACGACATTTTTGCTTATTTGTTATGGTGGATATCATATTATTATACATTACTTATTAACTTTTTCTTAACAGATATCGATAGAATTAGTATATTTTATGTTCGGCCCGAGAAAATTTTTCTTTTTCAAATGCGGCCCCAGGAAGCCAAAAAGTTGGACATCCCTGGTGTAGAGCAATATAAAAAATTTTTAAATGATTTTTCTGAGACTAAATGAAAATTTCGATCTGTAATTACTTTATTCGTATCATAATGTGTAAACATGAATCTACATTTCACTACTTAAAAATGATAAAAGTGACCAAAAAAATTTATGATTAATACAGATTTTTACATCAAAATTTTAAAGAAGTAATTCATCATAATCTATCTGATATCAAAAGAAAATTACAACCCACTAACTTTTAAAAATGCTTATATGAAAATAATAGGAGCTATTGATATTAGTCCTATTATTTTCATATAAATATTCATTGCAGCAGGATCCTTTTATCACATTATGATAAAAGATGCGCCTACATTTTCAAGAATTTTTGCGCTCTTTATTACAACAGTTACATTTAATTTCTGAAATAATGGTATTTGTTTTTTACAAAAATTTTCATAATAAATTTATTTTTACCGAAATTTCGATATTATTTATACAAAAAATGAATTGTGATGAATTCTATTACAATTATATTAAAACCTGAGGGAAAAAAAACAAATCAATCGTATACAGGGGTCGGCAATCTTCAGATTTACGGACCATATTAAACTTTTATTTTTAATAATTGGACTGCAAGTGTTTAATTAAGAGAAAATAATAAGTGAAAAATATTTATCATCAAATTTTATTATATCAATCTTAAAAAATAGAAAAATATTTAAAATACGAACTGACATATGAAACAAACCTGAAAATGAATGAAAAATTATCATGTAAAAACAAAACCTCGGTATACATCCACTTTGGAATAAATCCAACTTAGTATACGTTCTGTTTGGATGCGAAAAATTTTGCTTGGTATACGACCTTTGTTTGGAATACGACCGACTCGGGTGCTATAAATTGTATGAGTGTTGTGTGTTCTCTTAAAAAAACACATTCCTTACATAAAACTTGCAGAGAAATATAGTAGTGTCTCGCAATAACAAAAAACTTTTCTATTTTTTGTGCAAAATAATTTACAAACCCTATAAATTGAAGCTCTCAATACACCTGTGAATTTGGAAGCTAGTTTCGGCAAATCATTCACTCACATTTCCGGATGGAGATTTGCCAATCTGCTATAAACATTATGCTCAATTCACTTTGTTTAGACACAAAGCTGTTTTCCTCTAATGGATTCTGAAGTAGATCCCATCACGAATCAAGTTATCGTCTGCTCAAAATGTAGAATGCTATTATGAAATCTTGTTAACAGACAAAATGGTGATTAAAAAAAGTTTTTTACTTAAACTGCTCAAATGAGATTGTTATCATCAAATTAATATTCTTTAAAATTATATATTAGCAATAAAGTGAAGTAAATTCATGTTTAAATAAATTTTCAGATGGATTATTTCTTTATTTTTGTTGAATATAGCCTAAGAACTTATGACATCAGTATCAACTTAAAATGAAACAAACTATAAATATTAACATCTTACTTTATTTAAATAATCCATCATATAAACCGAATGATTTTTCAGCAAAAAAATAAAACTGTTTTCTCTGGTTAAACAGATGAAATATTAAAAGTATACTTTACTACTGAAAACATGCTGTTAACAACAATTCATATTTTTGTAAAGGTAATATACAGTGGTGCCTCGCAATTCGACACCCTGCAATTCGTCGGTCTCTTAATTTGACATTTAAGTTTCGCGGGTTGGCACATGCACATGCATGGAATTGTGTGATGTCATTTGCTATTTGTTAGTTCTTTTTAGGCTACTTTGGTGTTCGCCCGTATTGTTTGTGTTAATTTTCCATTCTATATTTTTCGGAAAGTAAAAAATTTGTAATTTTTTTATTTTTTTGAGTGAAATGTAGGAATTTCTGTATACAGTTCTACCTCTTATTCACAACTTAAAAAAATTGATAATGCCATTAGTTACACAGTGAAAACAATTCATAATATACTCTATGCTCAAAAAACAAGATCTTTGTGATTTGTTAAATATTAGGCCAGTGCATGATATACTTATTTTTTCAGACATTAAAAATATTTCTAATTATATATGTGGAAAACTCCCATCTTCTGAGACCAGTACAGTGTGCCTCAATTTTTTGCTGGAAAATACGATTTCTATATATACCTAATTTTCGTACTGTTAAATACAAAAATTCTTTCTTTTTAAGAGCTGCAACTAACTATAATATGTATCATTCTTAACTCTGTTTGTATGTTTTTTTATTTTTTTTTTATTATTTTTTTTTGTTGGGTTATTTGTTTCACAGGGGGCTTTTATTGTACTCTATTGTACGTTGAGAGAAATAAATGAGTATGAGTATATATGGTATTGCTGTTTTGTGCCACTACAGTTGTTGTATGTCCTTGTTTAAACTCATACAGCATAATACGCCTTATGTGTCTTCAGACAGTGCCATTTTCTATAAACTTTAATGGCACAAGGAATGCACATAAAATTGTTGTTCTGTCTCACATTATATGGAAGAGCATGCAATGCAATATGTCTTGTCCTTAATGTTAGTCTTTGTCAGACAATGAAGTAGCCTTTGGTCTGCTTCATCATCTGATTGCTAGAAACAGTAGTTCTGTGAGTCCTGTGAAAAATGAGATTATTTATGGGATGACTTGATAGAAAGAGTTTGCCTTTATGAATAATTCATAATTTAATTGATCATTATATAAATTATAAAAATTGTATAATTAATTGTCAAAATGTAGCTCAATTATATAATTAGAACCTATAAAAAAATTTTATGAAATCAACATACAAAGAAAGTATGTTTTAATAGAATTTATACCTTTAGAATATATACCTTTAGAATATAAATTTCATTACAACATGGCATATTATTTTTTCCTGATAACTGCATTATTTTAGATTTATATATTAAATTGTTTTTACAGGTATTCTCTGATTCACTTACATCTGACTTTCATAAATTCAACTTCATGTAAAATATTATCTCCTTTTTCATATATGGAATAAACATAATATTACTTTTATAAATTACTAATGTCAAATTAGTGGTTAATAATTATTAAAAGTTCAGATTAATTGGATTATTTATATCAATATATATTATTTGTTGTTTTTAAATATCATTATCATATTACTCATATTGCAAAGTTCAAATAAAGTATCAATAACTAATCAACTAACCTAAAGGAATGACATTGCAAATTCCAGTGTCTGGCTTGACCCATTCTTTTAAACTTCTAGAAATAAATTCTGAAACTAAAAAATCTAATACTATACAAAAACACAACCAGAACTTCACAATTGTCAGACAAAATAATTAAAAAGTATTATAATGAAATTACAAATGTAGTTAATGCACTTATAACTATTAAATTCAACAAACTAGAGCACTTATTAGCAGTTTTACCTTATAAATGTTTTTAAATTTATCGTAACGTTTTTGGATTACTCCATCTTCAGCGATATTTGATCGGCTACAGAATGCCTCATATCGCTGAAGATGGAGTAATCCGAAAACGTTACAATAAATTTAAAAACATTTATAAGATAAAACTGCTAATAAGTGCTCTAGTTTGTTGAATTTAAAATAGTTTGAATATAAGCAAAGTTAATTAAATAATTATAACTATTAAACCAACCTCAAGGGAATTTTAATCCAAATAATCCTAATTAATCTCACCATATTTAATCCCTTGATTCTATAACGGAATTTAATAATTTGAATTAATTTAAACTAATTATAGCGCTATCTCGTTATTAGAAAAAAAAATTGTAGATAAAGTGCAGAAAGGTAGAACAATTAAAATGTAACTCGAATTTGACGTTCCTAGAACAACTGTGGCCACGTTTGCAATACAGAGAGAAGATTATGGGTGCTAGGGTGTCTGCTGAAAGACTTCATTCCAACATCCAAGGGCTAATAAATTGTGTGTTATGTATAAAATACTGTATTTTGTAATTCAGTGTGTTACAAAATAGTAAAACACATACACTATATTATTTACTTTATTATATCTCTCTCACCTCACCCGTTAGGGGAGTGGGATGGGGACAGATAACCAATTAATCTATTTTACATCGTCTTATATGGGAAATATTGTCCAGCAATTCGACAGTTTCTCAATTCGACATTATTTTGGTGACGGATTAGTGTCGAATTGCGAGGCACCACTGTACATGAGTGGTGCCATCTATTAATTAATAATTAAACTAGAATTTTTAACTAATTAATCTGAAGGAAAAAAAATTAGTTTAAATTAATTCAAATTATTAAATTCCGTTATAGAATCAAGGGATTAAATATGGCAAGATTAATTAGGATTATTTGGATTATAACTATTAAACTGAATAATTACAAAAACAAGTAAAGTAATAAAAAATAATTCATTAATTCATAAAAACACAATGTTATTAAAAGGCTTTATTTAAAAAATAATAAAACAACAAACGTGTTTAATAATAGTAATTGTTTAATTGTCTTACAAGCAACAATAAATTTATTAAACTAACAAATAGTAGAATAAATTATTATTTAAGGTTACTTATCTCCACACACTGATACAAAAGAAAGCAATCAGTAGTCAGGCTTTATTTAAAAAATAATAAAACAACAAACGTGTTTAATAATAGTAATTGTTTAATTATTAAGACAAGTCTTACAAGCAACAATAAATTTATTAAACTAACAAATAGTAGAATAAATTATTATTTAAGGTTACTTATCTCCACACACTGATACAAAAGAAAGCAATCAGTAGTCAATATCATGAGAGAGTTGAAAGTCACTAGTATAGTCAAAAAGTCTCTCTCATTTTTATTTTCTGTTTGCTAGGTTAGAACTTAAGTAGTAACTTTTACAAGTCTTATACTTAGCTTAATTATGTAATCATTCATGCAACAATTTCAGTTTTTAGTTTATAGATAAAAACAGTTTTTGTCATCCTCTCTACAATTTGATGATGATAATTTATTACGGGTAAATTATTAACAATAGTGTAACTATTCTTTAACTTTTTAAGATCTCTAATCAGTTTAATAATATTAGGCTAGGAATCCACTATACCAGAAAACTGAAACTGATAACATAAACTGAAACAAGCTAAGTTATGTTTCAGCTTGCTTTCGGTTTCTGCTTAAGCTCCACTTAAATATAAAAAGTCGACAGAACTTTACAGCACAATCTATTGGTAGAATTTAACTCTTTCGACTGACTGACAAAGATGATCTTTGAAGTTCTATATTTGATTATTATTCAGTATAGAAAAGTGAACAAATGTAATATAATTGATAAGATGTTTTATATAAGAAACAATAAAAAATTTAAATATTTGAGAATTCTACCAAGCTTCAGAACGAATATATCGTTGTAGGGGGAAAAAATCTTATAACTTCATAAAAATAAGTCGTATCTTATTTAAGTTGATTGCATTTGATTCGGAATGATAAGATAGATCTAAAATTGTTTAAAATATCTGATTATCTATAAAAGTTTTGCAGAAAACCATAAAAAACATCATTCTAAGCCCCTAATTTAGAGCCCCATAACTTGAGAATGGGGCTTCTGCCTCACATGGAATCTTCACCAATAAACTCAGGAGTGTTTAATTAAGGGAGAAGGTAAAGGGGTGGTCGAAATTCCGCTGGGAGTTTTTCTCCTGTCGTAACGAAAACTTTGATTATATTAAACTATAAGATAACCAATCTACAGTATCACTGTATATTAATCTAGGGAAAGTTATACATAAGTTCAAATTTTGTGCCTATTGCAGCCTAATGACATATCTTTGTATTTTTTTTCTTGTTTATTTTAAAGAAAGTTGTATTTTCGAACTTCTAAATAGTATTTCTAAGTTTCTCTTAGGTGTACAACAGGCTTCTACCATTTTGTCTAAACTACGACACAAAAACAAGTTAATTAAGGAGAAAAACATTAAAATTGAAAATCATTACTTTTCTTAAGATTCGTATAATCTATCTGACTTAAAACACTTCGTATAATCTATCTGACTTAAAACACGAAAGATTAATAAAATAAGAGCTTAAGCATTAAATGCGCGTCTTGAACCGAAAATTTTTCTTGGTCTGCGCACCGCCATCTTAGCTACTGAATATTAAACTCTGATTGGCTACGTAGTTAGACCTGAAACTAAAACATTAAATTTATTTATACTGTACTTTCAGGTGTTTCTGGCGAAGATAGGGTGCACAAACTGGAAGCTGTGTCACTTTCAGTTTCAGTTTTAAGTTTCAGGTGTGTTTTAGGTGTAGTGGATTCCTAGCCTTACAGTGGGTGATTGGTTAATTAACATAATCTGTTCAAAGACAATGTTCGTTATCTGAATTGTTTGTTAACCGATCATCAATTTACCATAGGTTTTATGGGAATTTGATTAATTCGTTCTGGAGACCCAAAAAAAAAATAAATAAAAAATTATATAATTTCTTACTATGTTTATTTATATGTAATAATTAATTGGTTCTGGAGACCCAAAAAAAAAATAAATAAAAAATTATATAATTTCTTACTATGTTTATTTATATGTAATAACAATAATATAAACATACATAATTTTGCATTTTCATCTATTTTATGTTTATTTTCCATTAAATAATCTGTCCAATGTTGATTGCTTTTCTCTCTTCTTCGGGATTTTTCGGAAATGATTAATAGCATTGTCATTGTAGAGATCTCCAAGCCTATTGATCTCAACCTGCTGTGGATGCCGTGGTAGAGATCCCCAAGCCTATTGACCTCAACCTGGTATGGGTGCAATCTAAGACCAAAATGTAAAATCTCTCTCTTACCTTCTTTAATAAATCTTTGATTTGTTTTAAAGGCCATGACACACTGAACGCAACGTGAAACGAAGTGTAAGAAGCAACATCGCATGGTTACATGTGTACAGTGTGTCTTGGACTAGCTTTTCCCATGCGGCTGCTCAAGTTAACGCACGTAGCCGCACGAAAGGAGATGAAAAGTTGAACTTCGACCAATCAGCATGCTCGAACAATATGGTGCGGCATGACGCGAAGGAAGCAATCAACCAATAGAAACAACCTGTAATAGAGCTGTAAGTAAAATATAGTTAAATTTTAAAGAAAGACAGGAGTACTAATACTAGTAGAAACAAATGTTTTATATACTTGGAAAATGTTGAAAGTTCAACCGTGTGGTTGGGATTCAGATATAGAATTTGTTTTAGAAGTACAAAAACGACCACATCTAGATGACATGAGATTAAAAGAATATTGGAAAATACATGATTACTTCTTTCTAATTACAAATCAACCACACTCTGCAAACGATCTCTACCGGCAAATCCATGAAACATGGGAAATAACTCGGCTGCAATGTAGATAGGCCACGGCACAGTGCAACTCAAAGCAAAGGATGCAAATTTTTCTGTCATCTTTGCTTCGCTCCACTTTGCTTCGCGTCACGTTCAGTGTGTCACAGCCTTAAGTTGTCTTCAAGTTCATTTTAATTGGAAAAAATTACTGTTCTCCCATCCTTACCCATAAGTCCATGAACCCCGTAAGGCCTAAGCCTGTCATTCCATTAGGTTAGTTAAACCACCATATCCTCATGAGATATTTTTATCTGATGGTGGCTAGTTATAGAGCTCATCATAAGCTGGCCACACCCATGATGGTGTCAACCGGATGGTTGAAAGATGGGGTTCAACAGGCTGGGCCTGGACCTCTTCTGAAAAATTGGAGGAGTGGGATCCGAATTCTCCAGGATGATAAGCCACAACTTTCCCACATGGCTATCCGGCCGACCTGTCATTCCATCAGTCCGCGAATCTCACAGTTTGTTTTGTGAAATATTTGTAATCTGAATATAAAAAATCTTTTGCGAAAGTGTTCGTTAGGTTCACCCACCGTATTTTAGTTTAGATGACATCATTAAAACAAGTGAGTTTGTCATGAAGACAACAGTTTTGTTCCATAATTACATAATTTCTAATTTCTTAAAGTGGAAAAGTGAAATATAAGTTAATCCTTAAAATAAATTTAAAACCAAAACATAATAATACAGTAAGACCCCATTTAACGGGATTACATTCCAAAAAAGTCAAGCTCTAAACGAAACAGCGTTAAACGAGGTCATCTTAATACATAAATAATGGGAATAGGTGAAACAGAACAGTGAATAAAAAAATATATGTACCTTTTTTTATTTTGTGTAACACTATTATTACTATTGTATTACATTAATTATAGACATTTTTTATTGCTAAATATCGTTACCTATTGTATTACATTAATTATAGACATTTTTTATTGCTAATATCAATTCTATTGTATTACATTAATTATAGACATTTTTATTGCTAATATCAATTTGATTCATAAATCATTCATGAAAATCAATATTCAAATAAATAATTTGTTTGTGATGAGGAAGGTTCTTCCTAATTTGATATTTTTTGTTTTTTTTTTAAGAATCATTAATGACAAATTGTTTGCCTTTTCCTCTTTTGCTCAGCAAGCAATTGTCGATAGCAAGACATTGCATCCATGTCACTTCATCTTGCCTTTGAACTTCTATCAAAATTTGGATTATTTTGTATAAACTGATCCATAATTTCTGCAATAAATAGCTAAACTTTAACTGTAAAATAACATTGATGAATGATCATAAATATAAACTGTGACCGCAGCAGACTTTTGTATGTACTGAAATGAACTGATATCAAATGCATTGCGAAACAGCATAGGAGTATCGAAGCAAAAAATTGGTGCGATTTTGGATTTATATGATTATAACAGTTTGAAAAACTGCACCAAAGTGAATCAATAAGAAATATATAGAAAACCGCATTATATCAAAACAGCATTAAACAGAGTAGCATTAAGCGGGGTCTTATTGATTTTTAAAAATTATACTTTTTGAAAATGTTTTATACTTTGCAATGTGCTGAAGATGTGTGTACTGAAAATATTACACAAGTTAAATAAATTGTGAAAAATGTTTATCTGCTTAATAGTGCTAGTGTTAATTTATTTCTAATTAAATAGAAAAAAGTAAGCAGTAATTGTTAGATGTGTGTAAACAAATTATTAAATTTTTATTTTTTTTATGCAGAAAAATTTTTAATAAAAATCTTCATTTTTAAATAATTTAATGTATTATTTATCTAATTCTGGATTTTTGTTCAAGTCATTTATTAAGTTTTGAATAATGATTAATTTGTTCTTGGAATATGGCCATTTACTTATTTTATTTGTACTAACAAATTTTGAAATGGTTTCATAAAAAACTGAAATTGTTTAAAAAAAATAACTGTTCAGTTGCAAAAATAAATAAATATAAGGTAAAATAATAAATAGTAACTAAAGAAATGATTGTTATAATTGAAAATAATATATGTACATATCAGAAATTTTGACCTCATGAGCATAATTTCAAGCAATTGCAAAACTTCATTTGTATCCAATTCACATACTAATATGGATAAATATAAAAAATAATTTATCCATATTTGCCATTTAAAATTGTTAAAAAACCACTTATTTAATAAGAAAAAATGTTTATCCTTCATTTCTTTACGTATTGTTTTTGCATTAAAAGCCAATGATTGAAATTTAATTGACAAATGCTGATGTATTAGACGAATCCAGAAAAATTTTTACTGCGGTAGTTGGAAAGTTTTTAAACGGCTGGCTTTTACTAAATGCAAATTTTCTGCAAGAAGTATTTTTTATTTTGTTTATTATTATTTTTTTCGAACGGAAAAATATATAAAAAAGTGTATTGTAAAAAATGTATGATTAGGAAAAAATATTCAGAAAATACTGTTTGAAGATTTTGTATATATATATATTTGATTAACAGAAATTTTGCTTTTGTCTTACGTAATTTTAAAAAGTGATTTTTCCATTCGGTAAAAATCCAATTTTTCTACAAAACTTATAATTATGGGTAATTTGCGATTTAGAAAATATAATCGTAAAATTGTTTTTAATTAAAATATAATTGAACCAAACTTCTTTGGAGGAGCAGCAGCCTTTCTGCATCTGCCAATGTGATTAGAAAATAACTAATGTTTGAATTATTTTTTTTAATATAAACAATTTTATTTTTATTTAATAACTGCTGTTGGCCGCTTAAATTAAACATCAATTTTACAAAAATCAGTCAAAAAAATAAATAAATAAATAAATCACTTCTATTAATATAAATCAGAAAGAATTAATTTTTCTTCAGTTTAATTCATATTTTTAACAACCAAGATTTTGAAATATTATATATTTACTCTTTCTGTGACAATTTGACATTTCTCTGTTTGTAAATTTTCGTATGTAGAATAATCTCAATTTTACAAAAAAACTCAAAATTTACTACTGTTTACATAGGAATAAGGTTGATCACGGGTTGATTATCTTCTTTTAAGTTCTTCTCCACTAGGATCGCTAGTTGTATGCGCGCGCATTGCTATTCTGCAAAAATTTGGTCGGAGCTTCGCTACTGTGTGTTATACTGTGGTGCTACGGTATCTGCTGCAAAACTTCATTCCAACAACCAAGGGCTAATAAATTGTGTATTGTATATAAAAAAGTGTATTTTGTGATTTAGTGTGTTATACAATAGTATAAAACATATAATAAAGTAAATAATATAATGTATCTCTCTCATCACCCGTTAGGAGAGTGGGATGGGGACCGATAACGAATTAATCTATTTCACATAGTCTTATATGGGAAATATTATCCCGCAATTCGACATTAGTTCGGCGACGGATTAATGTCGAATTGCGAGGCACCACTGTACCACCAAAACAAAGCCCATATGACATTGGAATTACCAGACAATGTCATATTTCCGAAACATCTTGAGGAGAAGGCAGAAGTAAAGTTCTTTAGACAGATTTTTTAGTAAAAGTCAAACCTGGTGAGCCTCAACAAGGTCCAAGTAGGGAAAAGAGACAGAAAATAGAAAAACACAAGAATTTCAGATTCCTGAAGTTTTATTGGAAGCGGACTTTCCCTTCAAATAATATTATCATCTCCTCCCTTTTCAGCACCATCCTAATAGACATTCGACTTTTCTCAGCTAGAAGTCGAGGTTAAATTTTCATTTATTTCATTTACTGTAATTGCTTTTGTATTTATGTATTTTAGTATTAAACAGTGTTTAAATTATTTTATACAACCATATCAATGTATAATATGCTCACAACGTCGGCCGGATTAGCCGCATGGAAACGCTTCAGCTTTCCACTTTGGAGGACCCGGGTTCGAATCGGGTCCCACCCCTTGAAAATATTCATCATGGGGTCCGGGCCCGGCCGTCGATCCCCGTCTGACTCCTCCACAGGGGGTGGCCAGCCTATGGAAGGACTTGTTTCGCCCCGCCACTTAGTACTCTTACTGAGTGGAAAGTGGCGTCATCTGTTGACAAAAAAATATGCCCACAACAATAGGATTTTTTTTCATGGGAGATTCCTTAATAAATAACAATTTCTTCAGATCTGTAGTGATATTAATAACTCTTTCCTTTTATAATACAAAATTATTTGAAATATTCTGAGATTTTATATAAAGTAAATATAGTCGAAGGCGGTTATTAGGGAATCGGATATAAGGGAAATTCCGATATAAGGGACAAACGCGTCCGGTCTCGGCGAAAAACCTATATTTTATGTGTAATTTTCGTCGAATATAGTGGATTCGGATATAAGGGAGATAATTTTTCATTTTTCTGTAATCTTCCTTGTGATGGCCTACTTTCATCCTGCTTTATCTCGGCCGGCCATCAGTGTAATTTATATAAAAATAATAAAAACATCATAAAAACAAATCTGTTGCTTTTTGTATTAATAATTTAAAAATTAATCAGTACAAATTAAATTAAAATTATAATCCTCTAAAAAAGACAAAATCCGCAAGAGGCGATGTACTCTAAAAATGGCCCCACCTAATAATTTGTTATACAAGTTCGTAAAAGTTTTAGAGTTATACTCCAGTAACCCAAGAAGAAGAAGAGTTATATTCCAAGTTTATGAGAGATTAAATGACTCTGTTGCTTTTTGTATTAATAATTTAAAAATTAATCAATACAAATTAAATTAAAATTGTAATCCTCTAAAAAAGACAAAATCCGCAAGAGGCGCTGTACTCTAAAAATGGCGCCATCTAATAATTTGTTATACAAGTTCGTAAAAGTTTTAGAGTTATACTCTAGTAACCCAAGAAGAAGAAGAGTTATATTCCAAGTTTAAGAGATTAAATGAGAGGATTTGCGCTCATTAATATGAACGGGTAAAATCTAGTGTTAATTATTTCTTATTTTATGTATACCGCAGATACAAGATCCATAACCGGTAATCGAATAATTACATAATTCAAATAAGATATTCGGTTAAACCGAAATAACAACCCTATAATAGTTGAAAACTGTTCAATGTTTGCCCACCCGACGACCCGCAGATTTGTTGCGCATTCCGATATAAGGGACTAATCGAATAATTACATAATTCAAATAAGATATTCGGTTAAACCGAAATAACAACCCTAGTTGAAAACTCTTCAGTGTTTACTTTGCCCACCCGACGACTCGCCGATTTGTTGCGCATTCGGATATAAGTGCAAAAAGTGAAGGTTTCCTCGATTCCTTTATAGTCGGCTTCGACTGTATATAATTAATTTTTCGTTTTTTCTTCTTTTTTAATATTCCTGACTTTCTTAGAGGTACGATTTAAAATCACATGGGTATAATTTACCGAACCGGTACTCTAAATCCTACCAAACTACACTTTTTTTCTTCTATTATTTATGACAAAAATTATAAATTTTTATAGTTTTATTTTGATAAGAATTGTGTGCAACAAAATAAACTTTTAAACAAAATTAGATTTTTTATTTTGGATTTATAGTTTAATTTCCAGGAGCATTATTTTCTTAGGAGTACAATTTAGCCAACTTTCCCCTACTTAGATTTTTAAAATTTTGATTATTCCTATAAAACAACTAATTTGTAAAGTGTAAACAATTGGAATGCACCCCATTTGAATGCTTAGCTGGGACTCTCTCAACATCCATTGTATGTTAAATCGCCTTCAGCAAGAACTGAATTTGATTATGCTTTTATATCATATTTATAATTTTCGACTCACTGAATTGTAGTTTCATAGAAATTACAATTTAGCCAACTTTCCCCTACTTAGATTTTTAAAATTTTGATTATTCCTATAAAACAGCTAATTTGTAAAGTGTAAACAATTGGAATGCACCCCATTTAAATGCTTAGCTGGGACTCTCCCAACATTCATTGTATGTTAAATCGCCTTCAGCAAGAACTGAGTTTGATTGTGCTTTTATATCATATTTATAATTTTCGACACTGAATTGTAGTTTCATAGAAACGTTCTTAAAGCTGACAAATTTATAATTCAATTTTGTATGATGTTTTATTACTTACTATTATTTTATAGCTATAATAGTTATTAACGCGTTTCATCCAACAACCTATTATACCATACATTATTACAGGTTCAATGAAAATGAAAGATCCTGCAATACCTGAATTCGCTTTTTCATTAATCATCCAAGTGCATCATCTTAACAAGGGCGGAGACTTGCCCATAGTATAAAGAAGAGCGCAAAATCAAGCTTTCAATTTAATAAAATTGTTTTTGAGGGCATGAAAATATATTTAAACCGTTTTAGCAGAGCAAAAAATGCATTTTCTTCGTTTTCAGAAGGTAGAGAAAGCATTTGTTTCAGGAGAAAAATATCTAGTTAAGGTGCTACTAATATATGTAGCTCTTCTTAGATAGGTTGAAAAACATTTTGGCATCTTTGTTTCAGGAGAAAAATATCTAGTTAAGGTGCTACTATTAATGTAGCTGTTCTTAGATTGAGAAAAGATTTTGCGCATGAAAAAGTAAAGAAGAGCGCAAAATCAAGCTTTCAATTTAATAAAATTGTTTTTGAGGGCATAAAAATATATTTTAGCCGTTTTAGCAGAGCAAAAAATGTATTTTCTTCGTTTTCAGAAGGTACAGAAAGCATTTGTTTCAGGAGAAAAATATCTAGTTAAGGTGCTACTATTAATGTAGCTGTTCTTAGATAGATTGAGAAAAGATTTTGCGCATGAAAAATTCAATCTTAGTATTTTATAAACAGGCCACCAGGAAAATAACAAGAAAATATGAAATTTTACATCAACGTATATTGTGAAAAATACAATGCAAATATTAGCAAGCTTACATATTTATAAACTTTGCGAAATCTGGAATAATGATATGTTTTCGTAAGCATAAAAGCCTTTGATTTTGAATGTTTATAAATAATTACATAAATTCTTTACATTAGTTAACTTTAACTTATGAATTAACTTTTTAAAATTTTAAAACAATTATTATGATAATAATAATAATGGGAATATACACTTTTTGTCCAATAAGATTTTGTCTATATGGAGTTTTGTGCAGGTGAGGTTGTTAATGATAATATGCACATAAGTTTGAAAAGCGGCACTTTAATTCCTAAAGATGTACAAAAGGAAGGAAGAAAGAAAATAAAAATGAATATTACAATAATCCTCATATACTTAGCGTGATCAAAAATCCCCGCATATAAGTTTTACAGCATAATTTATTTATTTAAGAATAAATTTAATAATTTTTTTAAGACATCAAAGAGGCATAGGGCCTATATGTAATTATGATATGGTGAAAAATACAATGCAAATATTAGCAAGCTTACATATTTATAAACTTTGCGAAATCTCGAATAATGATATGTTTTCGTAAGCATAAAAGCCTTTGATTAGTTAGCTTTAACTTATGAATTAACTTTTTAAAGAAATTATAAATCGATTGTAAAATTTTAAAACAATTATTATGATAATAATAATAATGGGAATATACACTTTTTGTCCAATAAGATTTTATCTATATGGAGTTTTGTCATTGCGATTTCTCTTTAGGATTCATTAAAAGAAGATGAAAATGAATTTTAATATAATCCTCATCTACTTAGCGTGATTAAAAATCCCCGCATATAAGTTTTACAGCATAATTTATTTATTTAAGAATAAATTTAATAATTTTTTAAGACATCAAAGAGGCATATATGTAATTATGACGTTTAAAAGTGGTTATTAAATCGCAAAAAACTCAAGCCTTACTTAAAAATATTATGCATTTCAATCATTTATTCAGAACAGAATATTTAGTACAAAATATATTATAAAATACTAAAATTGTTTAGTGATATTAACAATATTATTAAAAGAAATAGTACGAAATAATATTTTAACAATTTTCTGGAAGAATACATTTATTGTCTTGAGATCTAACATAACCATCTTTACAGACGCATCCTATGAAACAATTTTTTGTACTTGGCCTGTTTGTATCCCAATAGTTAAAACAGGTATCAGGGCATGCAGTGCCACATGTTACAAATTCTTCATTTTCACCATCGCAATTCTAATTTTTAATACATATAAATTAATTAATAATTTTAGTTAAGACAAAGAAAAAAATGTTCAGAGAAAATTTATTATTTATAAAAATTATATGACTTCATGAAAACTTAAAAAAAATTAAATTATAACTTACGAAGTCAATGCTAGCTGTCGATACAGCGATAACAAGAATAAAAACGAAGATTGTCTTCATTCTAGCTCTTGGATTAAATTCTCTTATAAGAATTAATGTTTTCGTGGCTTATAAACCTTTTGTTTAAATAGTAACGAAAATATCAGATATTACTCTTAAAAGTTTATTAGTGAAAATAAATTTATCGTTCTTCCTGTCAGGCTAAGTAATTATTTTTCGTGGCTTATAAACCTTTTGTTTAAATAGTAACGAAAATATCAGATATTACTCTTAAATGTTTATTAGTGAAAATAAATTTACCGTTCTTCCTGTCGGGCTAAATAATTATTTCCGTTGTTATTTCTCCTAATAATTAAACGCTTTCGGAGGAAAAAAACTGTAGTACTAAAAAATATTTAAAATTGACTGAATTTATTTCTTTTATAATACAGTATATTAAAAATTATTTTTAGAATATTATTTTGATTTTACCAAAATCCATCTTCTTATAACCTAGTTTTTGTTCATTTGATGATTCTTTTAAACTTCATCGTATCTCAAGTATACCAAAATCCATCTTCTTATAACCTAGTTTTTGTTCATTTGATGATTCTTTTAAACTTCGTCGTATCTGAAGTATTTGTAAGTCGAATCGTAATTTTTATCGTAAACGCCTGTTCTGTTCCTGATTATTCGGTTTATTCTCTAAAGATAACCAAAATTTACATGGCTTAGAAAATTAAATAAAACCATATGCAAGCATTTATTATCTAAATTTAAGCATTCAGATAAAATAAAAACGTAGCAAATACATTTCTAGATTCTTAAATATAAAAAAATAGAACGGAAGAAAAAAAAATGAATAAAAATAAAGAATGATGAGGAGAGAGGCATTCAATTCAAGTAACAGTCGCATACCAGTAAGTTTGTACAATGCTTATTTATATCTTTCCTGTTTTGAGAGAATATATGGATTCTGCTCTATGCGCTGTTATAATTGGGACTTGTAGATATATGGTATACACTCTTTAGAATTTTAGATGTTGTACTGCACGAAAACAATGGTTATAAATGTAGAGATCGTAAGTAAAGCTATCTTAACTTGGAAGTACATTTTAATTTATTTTGAAAATCTTGTTTAAAGTTTTGCAACTGTCTAACAACTTGTATTAGATCCAGATTTTTTAATAAAAATATTTTAAGTAACTAATTGGCAAGAATAAAGTTTCGATTACATTTAAAAAAATATTTATTTAAAGCATTACAGAGCAAAAATTTAATTTAAATTTGTCATTTATTGAAAATAATGAATGTTAACAACAATAATCATTGTCGAGATCGATAGAAATGTGTGTAACTTTCGGTTCGTGAATCCGTGGCTCGAGTGTTCCAGAACCAGAACACAGGACAGCGGTCCTTCTAAGCTCAACTATTTTATTCAAAGGGAAAGAGATTAAACTTGACAGTAATGAGTGAAAGAAACAAACTTCTTTTACAATCTTTGGTGGGGAAGAATGTAGGATATCCTAGTTTGGAAAGAGAGAGAGAGCTTCAATGACGGGCAGTCCGAAACAATGCTGTTCTCGATGCCTCATGCAAATGGACTGTTGTTTTCCTGCACCAATCTTCGATTTCTGGTCTCTGGCGCACTTCTTCGGGTCCTGTTTGGTCCGATCCAACCAGATGCACGAGAATAACCAGCCTGTCTCTCTTCCTTACAACACAAAAATATATATTCGGATCTGTCCTGCACGAAGTTTACATTTCTGTGTCATTCGGATGTATACGATGGATAGTTAGAAAATCTTCCAGGACGGATATCAATTTCGATACTTTTTACAAACTCATGGGAAGATTCGATTAAATGTTTCGTTTCCTCCAAGACGAGGAAATATGGCTTAGATCTCATATAATATACTGTAAAATAAAATTTAGCACCGTTCTGGAAGAATACAACTTTTAGAAGCTGATCTAACTTATCCAGTTTTACAGAAGCATCCTATAACGCAGTACAAATTCCTGTCGAAGTATTTATCTCATGTATCAGGACACGCAGTACCACATTGATAAAATTCTTCGTTTTGACCCATACAGGTTCCTGTATATAAAATTTATTTTTTAATCTTTTCTGAAAGCTAAAAATTTTGATAGATGCAAGAAACTTGTTTGCATTAAATAATAATTATAAAACATAATTTTAACTTATTAATTGGAAAAATAAATTAGTTAAAAGAAAGAATGTTCTATTATACAACTTACTTCGTACAGTCCTAGCCGAATAGTCTCCTCAGTCCTGTCCTGGAGTTCCCTATAGGGAACACACATTTTAAATTTTTGTGCTTAATTTATTTAATATTTTTCAATTCTTCTGTTTTGTTGTGCAACAATAAAAAAAAAAACAGAAATTGAAAGAATATTTTTAGTTTTAGAACTCTAACAAGATCGGTAACAGTAAAAATTTGTAGTATGCATTAAAAATATTTCTCAGGACTGAGGAGGTTATGAATAAATATAAAGAAATCAGAAAAATTTCATTTTATTGATAATTACTTTTTCAAATTAGTTAAGATATTTTAATGCTTTAATAAATCATATGAACAAGATAAAAAAAGTGTTTTTTATATAATCAATTTTGTTGTTATACTGTATTTTTGTTTCCTGCGGATATACAGCCTTTTCTGAGGAAATATATTCTGAAAGAGTTATGAAAAAATTTTCTAAATAAATTTTAAAATTTATATAACATTTTCTAATCTATATATACTGTATACATATATACAGTATATATATGAATTAGAAAGAGTTACATTTGGAGTAGCTATTATAAAAAAATTCAAAATATATTTCTGAGGGTCAATAATCATCATAAGTTGTTTTATTCTTACAAGAATCAAGTCTAATCATTGAAAAAATAAGCAATTGTTACTATTTAACTGGAAATTTAATTATGATTTAATATTCAAAATCAGGCAAATTAAGACTTATTTAATTCGTTTACATTATATTAATAATATTCATTGAAATCGGATACAAATAATTTACGATAGTAATTTTATATTCTCAACTAATAAAATTTTGAAATACTAGATTTTCATGAAATCCGATTAGGAATACATTTATCAAAGATAATCTTCAACATGAAAAATATTCAAACTATATTTTTTAAAAACTTACCAGAACTAATTAATAATTTTCATAAGAATGAATGTGCAAGTAAAAAGTCTGAATTATTCAACAAGACTGACTTCCGGCGGAGAATGCATGTGAGCTTACATCTTTAACTGCGCCTCGAAGACGGACGACGATACGAAACATAGACTGGGGATAGCGTGACACGGAAACTGCCAACGCACAGCTCAGAGGGCGACGACCTAAGTACTTCTCCAGTCCGGAAAGTGCATCTTTGAACCACTTGAATGGCATGTAAAAGGCTACTCGGAATGCCACCCTCACTCTGTCATACGTCCATTCGTCGCATACAAATCTACACAATTAGAGAGTATATCATGGAGATTACCGACGGTACGGCTCGGGCTCGGGAAGCGATTCTTTGAATTGCATAGAGGAAACGTCAAGGCTCGAATAAGAGACTTCTTTGAAGATGGCACGAAAACATGTTAAAAGCTATCCGGATATAAGGCCATTCGTCGTATAAGGGCGATGCCCGAATATAAGTCTATCGCGAATATTAGAGGCGCTCTCGTAGGTTAACACTGAGAAGTATATAGAATTATAGAATTGCTGTATTATATTTAGCTTACGGGAGCGCGCGATTTTATGAAACAGTGTGCTTCCGACATAGAAAGCGCGCCACGAAGGGTCATCTCTAAACCGTCCACTTTTTTATAACGAAATATTACTTGGGATAAGCCTAACATCCATAAGATAACATTGGAAAATGTTTTATATCTTGAAATGCTGCATATAATATTATTGAAGAGGCCGCGACAAAGAAATCAGATGCAATATTTGACGGTATAACACAATGATTATTCTAATCTAACCAGCCGTTTTTCGTCAATGACCCACTGTAAAATTAATGAGAAAAGTTTCAAGAGCATTAAAAAATAATAATTTTAATTGCCAGCATATATAGAACTAACATCTGTTTATATACAGTAAACACAGAATATTTGCAAAACTTAAAAAATTGAACATGCTAGATTATCTCTAGTAGTTCGTAAAGTGAGGTTAACAATAGTAATAAAAATCGTTTGATATTTTTAATAATTAAAAAAGAAATTAATATTATCAATAATAAATATATGGAAATAGCAGTCTCCAAATTTTTTAATGGTGCATCTCTTTACGTTAATAAAAGAAAATAGCAGACATCATTTTTATCAATAAATAATAATCGCAGATATCCCATACAGCAGACATAATTAGTAGAACCCTATATCCTCTAAAAATTCCTTACGTACTGTAGGGAGACTAAGGCTGAACTCACAGGTACCACAATCAGAACTACACTACGACTGCAAAACTGTGATTGTTTAGAAGTATAAAATAATTTTTTTCAATACAGCAAGCAAAGTAATTAAAAAATCTATGCTTCTTAACGTATATTAATTAATAAAATATGTATTAAAACTGACAGTTTTGTATTAATAAAATGTATTTAAAGAGCATATTTACAGATTCTTATATGTATTTTTGCACAATTTATATAATTAAAATGAATTTTTTATTTTAACACTTAATAGATAATTGATCTTTGAATATTTCAGTTGTATAATTCAATATGAATTATAATTACATATCGAACAAAAAAATCTCCTTTTCATCGTCGGTAACTCTATGAGCAGCCATTTTGTTTCATTAACCGTTGAGCTAAACTCTCGTCATCTGGCGATTAAATTTAGCTATTACTTAATTTCTGATTAAACACTAATTCCGGTTGCTGCAACAAAAAATTTTCAAAATAACTTTAACGAATAATTATTTTTGACTGACGTTGGTGCAACCAGACATAAATGAAATTAAAATATATTTTCTGTTGCACAGTGTTGTTTTGCTTGTACTTATCATATTCCTTTTGTTAATATACTCGATATTATGGCAAAATTTCATTAATTTTATTAAAACATATCAGGATTAAAATTTTTAACTGCATTCGATTTATATTGTTTTGGAAAGGACTGTCTAGCTTCAATCATATGGTAAATTAAAAAGGACAAACAAAACCACTTTGCTATGATATTTAAATCGTATAACATAAAAGAATTATGGCAATGCTCATTTAAAATAACAAAAGAATTATAGATTAATGCCCATTTAACAACGTGTGGAATAACCATATAAAAGCTCTTTTATTCCAGGAGTGGAGCTTTTTTCATAGCTACACTTCTATTGCACCATGTATCTATCCATGATTAGCCGCTTAGCGCAAAAGGAGTGGACGTTTGTGACGAAAGCGCGCGCAAACGTTAACGTTTGCGCTGGTGTAAAAGTACTGTACCTTGATACGATAGATAAATTTTACATTTTAATACAAATTGCAGTATGAATAATTTGTTGTCCTGGTGAATCTCAACTTAATTACACTCTAATTGTAATAAATACAAAGTAACTTTTCGATACTTGATTCAAATATTATCAATGAGGCTCCTAATATACGGATTCATATAAAGCGAAACATATCTTATGCGTTATAAGAAAGAAAACTGTTTGTAGATTAAGAGAAGATGGCTGATCATTAGGGAATAGAGAGGCCGAGCCTCGCGATAATTTAATCAAAGAAATCAAAATATTTATTTACAGAAAGTATCTTGACTTAACAATTTATTTATTATCTTAATAATCTAAATGATTATTATAAAAACAAGAATAATTTTCTACAGATAAATATATTGCATTTATTATTGCTTCCTATCGTACATTCGGACGACCACAGATAAATAGTTCACAGTGGTTGCTAGTTGCAGCACTGGTGATATATGTGAGAATTTTAGGAGAATTCGGGCGGGATTCATGAGGCTCCTCCCCCAGTGTATAGCATTCAATTGCTTAACTCTATTAATGTTCATTCACATCACTATACGTTTTCTAATATATTTACAGTCTTCAGAATTATATTTAATTTTTTTTATATTTTTTGTATCTGCGCGTTAATTATCCGGGAATTCTCGGGAAACAACTATAATTCCCAGGAATACAAAAAGTGTCAAAAACTTACCATTTCCCGGGAACCCGGGATCCTGGAAAAGAAACACTAATTCAAATATGCTCTACGTTGCTTCTAACATACGGATTCATATAAAGCGAAACATATCTTATGCGTTATAAGAGAGAAAACTGTATATAGATTAAGAGAAGATGGCTTATCATTAGGGAATAGAGGAGCCGAGCCTCACAATAATTTCAACAAACAAATCAAAATATTTGTTTATAGAAAGTATCTTGACTTAACAATTTATTTATTATCTTAATAATCTAAATGATTATTATAAAAACAAGAATAATTTTCTACAGATAAATATATTGCATTTATTATTGCTTCCTATCGTACATTCGGACGACCCCAGATAAATAGTACACAGTGGTTGCTAGTTGCAGCACTGGAGATATATGTGAGAATTTTAGGAGGATTCGGGCTGGATTCGTGAGGCTCCTCGCCCAGTGTATAGCACTCAATTGCTTAACTCTATTAAGTTAATGTTTATTCACATCACTATACGTTTTCTAATATCTTGCAGTTTAATGAAATTAAATGATTAGTTAATGTTTGCTATTTTAATGATTTACTGATTCATAATTGTAATATTCACATTTTTAATTTTTTTCTATATTAGAGCTTATTAAAATTATATATTTTAAATATATGAACATGACATTCTTTATAACGTTTCTAATTAACATCACAAATCTATATAAAAAATAAATAAAATATCCAAATATAGGAATTTTTTTGTTTTATTACGTAGGCTAAAATTATACCTAATTAACATCACAAATCTATATAAAAAATAAATAAAATATCCAAATATAGAAATTTTGTTGTTTTATTACTTACGCAAAAATAATAATTTTCTAACATTAATTTAAACAATATATTTATGCTGATCGACCGGCACTATCATTTCCTGAATTCACGAATCGGCTCTGGATTTAGGATGGATTCTGGATCAGGAGATATTTATAATAAAAATCGAACATTGATTTTACTAAAATAATGTACACTAATTATTACATTTCAGAATGAAAAGGATGGATTCTGGATCAGGAGATATTTATAATAAAAATCGAACATTGATTTTACTAAAATAGTGTACACTAATTATAACATTTCAGAATGAATCAATTAAGATAGCAAAAGATTACATAGGAAAATTATTTAAAAAGTTTTAAATATTCAATTCATTAAACTAGACATATTATTTAATAAACAACATATCACATGTCCGATTTAACAATATTGAGAATAAAGGCATCTTTTATAAAATAAAACAATTTCTTTTACAGAAATAAGCTAGAAAATAAGTTATTATAATTTTGTGAGAGATTTCAATAATTTTATGATATAAAAATGATTTTACTAGTAAAATTAATTAGAAAAGGACTCCAAATAAGAATTTAGAAATTCGTTAAACTTAGAATCAAGGCATCTTTTATAAAATAAAACAATTTCTTTTACAGAAATAAGCTAGAAAATAAGTTCTTTTAATTTTGTGAGAGATTTCAATAATTTTATGATATAAAAATGATTTTATTAGTAAAATTAATTAGAAAAGGACTCCAAATAAGAATTTTAGAAATTCATTAAACTTAGAAGCTATCTGTGTGATTCATAGTAGATGCTATTTTGCATTCAATTCTCTTATCCGTAGTAGAACGAAGATTCAAGAGACCATCAAATATTGACTGAAGAGAACTAGCCATCTGTAAAATATAAAAAAAAATATTTCTTACCTAAAGATTGATATTTATGAAAATTTTATAACTTTTAATATATAATTACTATAGCTACCTCCATTGGAAATTTCTTAGTAACATAGATGTATCCAGCAAAAGTATAGCACAGTGATATTTTCCCAAATCTTTTCATAAAATTTAAAAGCTATACGAATTCAAAAATTAATATAAATTATAGATCATTACTTAATATACATTATATAAAATTATAAATAAAAAATTCTTGCTTTCAACTTGAATTTCAATCCTATAAAATTTAAAAGCTATACGAATTCAAAAATTAATATAAATTATAGATCATTACTTAATACACATTATATAAAATTATAAATAAAAATTCTTGCTTTCAACTTAAATTTCAATCCCAAATCGCATTCAGCGAATCTTCTAATATCTTGAAACGAATTATGCATCTAAAGAAAGTAAAATATTTTTATTAAGACAATATTATTCAAAACTAACAAACTAAAACAACTTACCGCAGCCGTAAGTGATGAAAGAATAAAACCAAATATAACGCATTTTCAGCGAATCTTCTAATATCTTGAAACGAATTATGCATCTAAAGAAATTAAAATATTTTTTATTAAGGCAATATTATTCAAAACTATTAATAACAAACTAAAACAACTTACCGCAGCCGTAAGTAAAGAAAGAATAAAACCAAATATAATGCATGCTGCACTGCAAGCAATGCAAATTAACCAAATCACATATTTTAATTCTTGAGTTATCTCTACAAAGAGTGCAATATAATAACAAACGCAGGTCCCGGATATGAGAATAAAATATACAAATGACAAAAGGTAGTCGTAGGTTGAATTAAGAACTTTGATATATGTCCACAGATCTGCATGTTGAAACATAATTGATTCTAACTCATTTTTAAGATCGCAGTTTTCAAGTTTTAATAGGAATAAATTTTCAGATATTTTCAAAAATCCTTTTGTTTCCATAATAATCATTGAAAAACCGAAAAAGCCATAAT
Source organism: Olivierus martensii (assembly GCA_000484575.1). NCBI lineage: Eukaryota > Metazoa > Arthropoda > Arachnida > Scorpiones > Buthidae > Olivierus > Olivierus martensii. The sequence goes on along the minus strand of AYEL01079582.1, from coordinate 98,913 downwards.
GAAGTGATACACCCAAAACTAATATTGCCCAAATTCCCCAATCTACGCTGCAGATAAGACCTTCATATCTAATATGTTTATGTGATTCAAAAGCAGCATAGAAAGAAAATATATTCAATAGTTGTGACCAGGTAATTGAGATTACAATAATGCTCATTAACCAAAACCAAATCTTATCTAACATGAGAGAGAATTTAGTTTTATCGGAATTGTTAAGATTTTTCAATGGGACAATCGAAGGGAGTTTATTAATTTTCATCCAAGTAATTGCGAATGCACAAATGAAAGCCAAAGCAGCGAGTGTTATTTTAATGAGAAAATTATTGCCAACGAGATTATAAAACCCAACACAAGGGACATACTCACTTATAATCGGAACTGTTTGCAAAGAAAGTTTGAGAAAGTTTTCCCATAAAACGAATTCAATAAATCGGAAATAAGGCGTTTTTACTTTTTCAAAAAGAAAATTATAACGCATTCGATTTTCACAATGACAATCACTGAAAAATTCAAAGCCAAAAACTAAAGCTGTGGCGATACTTGGTCGTAATAAGCATGCATAGCAAATTCCAGAATTAGAATAGCTATTCATTATCACTAAAAGTTAGAGCCTCAATAAATCTGAAAATATTCGACGGATTTGAATCTGTTTTCTAATAATCTTTACATAAAATTTATATTGGATTTGTTAATTTATGCAATTAAGAAAATCTGAAATTAAAATTTCTGTTAGAAAAATTATCGTTAGAACTGCAATTAGGAAATAAAATCACTTACGCATTTCACGAAGTTCATCGCAAAAATAGAAAACTGAGACGCATTCAATGGCTTACATAAGAAGATTTATTTAAATTTATGGAATGCCGTTCTAAATCAAGCTTTTCGATTTGTATACAAAAGAATATTATTAAATAACTCTTCTATTCAAGGTTAGCTTTGTCAATAGAGAAGAATTCTAACAATGAATGACATTCTTAATTTAGAAACCAAGGAATCGTAAATAAATCATGCTTAGATATAGCTATATATTTTTCGGAAATAATTTAAAAAGATTTCTAATTTGAATAATATTATAATTTGTACTAAAATGGGTATATCTGTAAATTAGTAGTATTTTATTCAGGTTCTATAAGGACAGACATCAAGTGACGCTATGGCAATAAACAAACTTGGAAAAGTTTGATGCCGACGATTTTTAACGAGAATGGTAAAGACAGTAAGTAAAGACAATAGATAAATTAAGTTTATTTAATTTATTATTGAAATTCAAGGTTTTATTCCAGTGTTTTCGAATTGAGTACAGTAGTTAAAATATGTAAAATATTGTATCGATCAATAAAAATGTTTATAGCAGTGGATCCACTGCTATAAACATTTTTATTGATTGTATACAATATTTTATATATTTTAACTACTGTACTCAATTTTTATTTATCGATACAATATTTTACATATTTTAACTACTGTAATCAATTCGTAAACACAGGAATAAAACCTTGAATTTCAATAATAAATTAAATAAACTTAATTTATCTATTGTCTTTACTTACTGTCTTTACCATTCTGGTTAAAAATCGTCGGCATCAAACTTTTTCAAGTTCATTTATTGCCATAGCATCACTTGATCGTTGTCCGTATAGATCGTGAATAAAATAACTACTAATTAACAGATATACCCATCTTAGTACAAATTATAATATTATTCCAATTAGATCTTTAGAAATTATTTCCGAAAAATATATAGCAATATCTAAGCATGATTTATTTACGATTCCTTGGTTTCTAAATCAAGAATGTCATTCATTATTAGAATTCTTCTCTATTGACAAAGCTAACTTTCAATAGAAGAGTTATTTAATAATATTCTTTTGTATATAAATCGAAAAGCTTGATTTAGAACGGCATTCAATAAATTTAAATAAATCTTCTTATGTAAGCCATTGAATGCGTCTCAGTTTTCTATTTTTTTATTATGCATAATTAATTAAATCGTATATACGAAATTGTATAATCTAAGCTCAAGGGAATCTTTGTTATCCGTGAGAATGGAAGCTAACTTTCATTACCTAATGTCATAAGGTCGGAAGGAATACAAAACCTCCCAGAGAAGGTTGAATCAGCGAACGGAGGGGAGAGAGGGAAGAACGAACGGAGAAAAATAAACAAAAACGATAATAACGGCGGAATTAGTAGAACCAAATGCCGTGAGTACGAGAGGAACTCTCTCTCTCTCATGGATATGTGGATTCCGACACGACACACACACGTACCACACATACATTATGTCCACGGTGACGATCGATTTCCTTGAATTTCGTACTAAATATATACAGAGTGATTCAAAACGGTTGTGCCAAAATTTACTGACTTGTAGAGGATAAAATTGTGAGTAAAAAAGTCTAATCGCATTTTTTGATTTGAGGTTCCATTTAAAAGATATAACCTTTAAAGCTAGTCAATCACCATCGAGTATACAAAGCGTCACGACGCGTCGCATTTGCAAGATGCGTCGCTCGCCTTCTACTACCAGTAGTAAATAGGAGAGCAGCGTAATGCAGCGTTCTTGACAACGCGACGCATCGTGACGCTTTGTATACTTGTTGCTGATTGGCTAGCTGAAGGGTTATATGTTTTAAACGGAGTCTCAAATCAAAAACGCGATATACCAAGTTAAGGTCAATAGGCTTGGAGATCTCTACCAAGACAATGCTATTAATCACTTCTGAAAAATCCTGTAGAAAAGAGAAAAGCAATCGACATTGGATAGGTTCTTTAACAGAAAATATAGCATTTGCAAATTCATTTAACCCATTTGCATATTTATTTAATCCATTTGCAAATATATTTAAACTTTTTTACAAATTTATTTAAACTGAGCAAAACAGTCGATGGATGGAAAAGCAACTCCTTATACTGCACGACCCTATTCGTCTGTTCCCCAACTGCGACTTTGGGTATAAAATTTAAACTGACTTATGTTTTTTTGGATCTCCGGAACAAATTAATCAAATTTCCATAGAATCCCATGTTAAATCAATGATCGGTTAACGAAAAATTCAGATAACGAACATTTTCTTGGAACAGGTTATGTTTGTTAACCGATTACCCACTGTAATAAATAGTTTGTAGCATTATATAGAAATATATATGTGTTTGATATAAAAAAATTATTAATTAAAAAATATTTTATTAATGTAATCTATGATTTTTATGTTTATTGTATATCTAATGTTTACATATAAATATTTATTATTAACATTATTATATGTTTTTTGAATGAGTTTCTTAATATCATCTGATTCAATTTTTCGAAAATATTTGATTTTCATAAAAAGTGAAGAGTTTTGTGAAGCCCAAATTAGGACCTAATTCATAAACTTGAGTTTATTGAATATTATAAGTGTTGTCTTATATGAATGAGTATTTTCTGTAACTTAATTATAATTCCTTAATAAATAACAATTTCTTCAGATCTGTAGTGATATTAATAACTCTTTCCTTTTTCTAATACAGTATTATTTGAAATATTCTGAGATTTTATAAAAAATAAATACAGTCAAAGCCATTTATTAGGGAGTCGGATATAAGGGACAAATGCGTCCGGTCTCGGAGAAAAGCCTATGTTTTGTGTGTATCCGGACTTCACTTTCTGTCTCGCCCCTCGACAAGTGTGGACGTGTTTACACTACTCTCTACTGTGTCTCTATGTCGTTCTGATCAATTTCTCAATACTTGTATTATATTGTATATAGTCTTAAAATAAAGTAATTATTTTAACTAGCGACTTGAATCTCCACACATTAAATTAAATAAATTGTGAAGTGCTAGTGTCTGCTAATTAGTTCTAGTATTGATATGTTTTATATAATTAAATTTATCAGTATTTGCTTAAGCAAATGAACTTAGAATAAATTATGAACATAATTATATAATCACTAGAAACTTTACCTATTATATGCAGAAAACACATTATATAAATTTAAATAGAAACAGATTTGGTTACTTCAACATAATGATGCCCAGCCAGAATGCAGTGGAGCAAAATTTAGATTACTCCAATGAACAAAGATTTTATAATGCTTTTCAATCTGTTGTCTTTTTTACATAAAATATTCAGGTTAAATTTTGATTAAAGAAAAATCTTTAATTTCTTAAAAATCAAGAGAATTTATTTCATATAATTGAAACAGAAATGAATCTTATACTATATTTCATGAATTTATAATTAATTATGGGATTTTTATGTAATTAATTATGGATTAATTATTATGTATTTGGGACATTATCCCAAAGTTCTGGTTCAACTCTGGGCTATGGCAAATTTTTAATTTTGGGAAAATTAGTCAAGAATTATAATCTAATTATTAATTATCAGATGGCACTACAGCCTTGATTTAAAATAATTATTAGAATTACAGTTTAATTTTAAATTATCACTTGGTTTTGGTAACTGATATAGATTTTCAATTAATTATTCCATAGTTTGTAGGAATATTGTGTATCTGTTTAATTTCTGGATAAATATGTTTCCATAGATTTAGATTCATTTTATTAGTCATAACTGATAGTTTTTATTAAAATAAATAATTTTTTTTTATAAATTATAAGTATTTTATTTCTCTATGTTTTTCAGAAATTCTTTAGCAAAGGTAGTTTGTCCTGAGCATCCAGATGCTGTTTTAATTGAAGATTATCGTGCTGGTGATATGATATGTCCTCAGTGTGGTTTGGTAGTTGGTGACAGGTATTCAAAAATTACTTAATCTATATTACTTTATAAAATACAGATTTTGTGTGCATATCAAAATCAGTCAAATTGGAGAGAAAGCAGTATATGAAATATTTTGAAACAATGTGATTACTTGCTTCCATAATCATCAGTAAATAAATGATATTAGAAAAGAATAGAAATGTTTGTTATAGAATTGGTATTTAAACTAAAGATTTAAAAATGCACAATGTACATAAAAATATGATTTTTCAATTGTAATAACATAAAGTTTTCATTTAGTATAAATATATTTAGTAAACTCCCAGTTTCTGAAGTTAGATTATGTAGACTGTAGATTAATTGAGGAAGAAAAAAGAGTTTTGTTAGATATTTATTTGTGTATATTGCAGAGATGAATTACTAGCCAATACTTATAGAAATATTATCATAAAAATGGAATTTAATGATTATGGATATAATTTGATTACAGTTATAATGAAGTCCAAGTTTGATTTAAGTTTACATACAAAAATTTCTTTTATATAAATAAATAACATCCTGGATGTAATAAACAAAATCAGTCCTTATCTAAAGAAAAATCAAGTAATTTTTGTCTTTGATTATAAACATATAAAATCTATGAAATATAATATTGATATTGTATCTGAAATGTGATATCTGAATTATAAATGCATCAGATTCATTTCTTTATATTGTATCTTAGGTGATTGGCAATCAAAATTAAAAATCCAAATTTTGCAATAATTTACTTTCCTTGCAGAAAGTCGTACGATACGGGAACGCACGAGCGGGGTTTCACTGTATAAATAAGTTTTACCAGTTGTTGATGTTGTTAGGTGTTTTATGGCACATCACAACAAAGGCTATAGTGCACCAGGAAGTGGTAAATGTTTTGTGTCAAGGTTCAGGGCCAGTTCCAACCACGGGCTGCCCCTACACCCATGAAGGAGGGCCGAATGGTGAAGGGCGAGGATCGCCAGGCTAAGCCCGGCACCCTGAAAAAACTCGGGACGCGAACCTGGGTCCTTCTGTGTGGCACACTGACAGCATTACCACTCGGCCATTCAGCCACCATAAGTTTGCTAGTGCTGTAGACAATGATCAAAAACAAGAGAGAACAGTGTTTTCATGTAGAGAAGCAGTGTTCTCTTCTCTTTTTTTTTGTAACCAACTGCATAGTGTTTAAATCTTGCATTATTTTCAATAATTTAGGATAAATGCAGTAATTTGTGAAAGTTAGTGTTCTTTTCTTTTGTTCTTTAAATAAGAGAGAGAAAGTCAGCACTAAACATCAATAAAAACTTTAATCAACAAAATCAGGAACATTTTTGCCTAAATTATAGATAACATCAGCAGTACCTCAAATAACTACATATTTAAATTTTAAAAAGATTAAAGTGAATGTATTATTCAAAATTTATATTATAAATAAAATGCATGTGTATGACATTAGAAGAATTGAGTGGCCATACATAAAATCAAAATTTATATTATAAATAAAATGCATGTGTATGACATTAGAAGAATTGAGTGGCCATATATATAATAATAAATAAATAACAAACAAAATTAAAAATAAAATTTACAATCTATATCAATAAACAGATCATGGGATTACTTTGTATTTGTTTAAAAGGTGTAGACCAGCCACTAGGAATATTATTAGCTTATTGTTGATGACATTAGCATGTTGATATTTAGTAGAAATCAATAGACATTCATTTAAGAAGTCTGTTTTGCACTATTTCACAATCTTTGCTCCATGCCAATCAATGTCAAGATGGAATTCATAAAATCTTTTAGAAAGGCAATACTGATTCAATCTAGAGTTATATCCTGCTTATGCTCTGTTTATGAATGAACTGAAATTAAAACTATTTTATATAATATATAAAATTTTTATTGTTTTGAGTTTATTTTGAATAGTAATATGGTTTTGGTAGTTAATCTTACAGGTAATAATATGGTATTATAAATGAAAGAAGCAATTTTCATAAGGCGAATGTTAATGTTTGAATATCAGTAATTTGTAATGAGTTGCGATGAAATAAGGAACATTTGCAAAGTTCTCATCCATGTTTTATAAAAATAAGAAAAAACTGAAAAACAATTGTAAATTTTGATGAAACAATGAAATTTTCAGCTTAAAAAGAATAAGCTATTTTCAACCAAATTCAAAACATATATATAAACAAGAAAATTCCACAATAAATGCATACATGGGAATTCTATAAATGAAAAATCTATAGCAAATTCCAATATAAACATAAGTTCAAATTATTATTAATACAATTAATTGTCATAAAGATTTATATCATAAAAAATTTATATAAAAAAAAATGTGAAAGAAATTTAAAGCCAACAATCACATTATTTTTCTTTTTTATAAGCCTACAGAACAGAAAAATGTCATATTATGCCTGTATTCTTTTCTGTTAAAATTTTCACACTTTCTAACACCACTGTCCATTGCTAGAGATCTTTAATGCAAGTATATCAAACATGTGGTCTAGCACTCTTCAGTATGGCTCATTTACTGGCATAAACATTTTTTTATAATCAATAATTAAATTATGTAAAATGCATATCATAATTCATAAGCAGGTTAATATAGCAAAACATTGTTTATTTGAATAATAATTAAAATAAATTTTATCTATTTTATAAAATACCTAATTTTTGCAAATTTTGTTCTATAAAACAGACCTATTAAGTAAGAGGGTAAAAAAATTGGTAATACCAGATTGAATGTTTAGATTTAGCAACATCATCGTTGTTTTGTTTTAATATTGTCTAGCTTCCAGAATTTCCCAGAAACCTGCAAAATTTATAAATCCCAAATCCCAGGAATTCTGTATATTTTTCTCAGTATCAAACTTTTTACTGACTGCAAATAAATGTTATTTTCCTTGCTATTTGATAGTATTTTCGTTTTGAGCAACTAAAATTAGTAGATTGAAATTTAATTCAAATTGAAAATTAAAATAATGCCAATCAATTACATTATTGCTCAGTTAACTCTAGAACTGCTGCATATTGCATTTCTACCTGTATGTGTTAATGAATACAGGTACTCCTCACTTAATGACCTATCTCTGTAACAAAATGCTTGAACTTATGCTGTGCTTATGACTTATTTTTTTTAACGGAAAATTGGATTCTGCCCTTATGTGTCGCTTACGACTTCTATTGCATGTAATTCCCTGCATTTGTAGTTCCAAAAATCTTATCAAGGAAAATACTTTGGGCTTAATTAAGATCCAAATCAATATAAATGTCTTTACAGCCATGAGAACTTAAGCAAGTAATTTGTTCTAAAATATAAACAAATAAGTTACTCACTTACTGACCAGTTCGTTTTACGACGAATTCGTGAGAATGGAACTCTGTCGTAAAATGAGGAATACCTATATTAATAATTTAATTAATTTACAATTTTAAAATTTTCGCATTATTGTCATTTTCATCAGATGGCATGAAAAAATTGATTAGAATTTAGAACATCTGCAATTTCATATCTTCATCAAATCTATTAGTAAAATTGGAGGGGATTGAAAAAATTCATTAAAATACTATTATAAAATTTTACAAAATATTCCAAAATAATATATTTATGAAATTTGAAATATCCTGAAATTGGTGAAATTGAGATATACAAAAATCTATTCCCATATGTTTTAAATATATTCTAAAAATTTCAATACTGATACATTAAATTTTTGACAAGATTTTGATCTAAACACATTTACCAGTTGAGTACATTTCACTAGTTTTTCAAACCACATTCCTACAAAACTTCAATAGATTTTTAATAAAAATTTATCAATAAAGTTATATAAAATATGCAAAAGTTCATTTCTTCTTTAGATAATCTTTGATTTATGACAATTTGCACATACGATGTCCAGAAATTATTATTAAAAATTTTTTTAATAAAAATTTATCAATAAAGTTATATAAAATATGCAAAAGTTCATTTCTTCTTCAGATAATCTTTGATTTATGACAATTTGCACATACAATGTCCAGAAATTATTATTAAAACTTCTCTAATTCAACTTTTCTGCTTGTATATACATATATCACATGCTTTGTATATACATAATAGCCACTATGTGATTCACCCACTTCTAAATTATCACAGCCTTTGGCATGCCATTTGCTAATCAGCAGTTGAAATGTTCTTTTTCTCTCACTGCAATTTTTGCATCTTATAGTAACCCAGTCATATCCAATAGGAGAAATAATACTACTGATGAAAATTTCAACATAAAAAAAGCTTTCCACTCAAGTTTAACTATTTTAAATTAAATAGAAACCTAACTTATGAAAATATTAAAACAGAAATCAAACAAATCAAGAATTAAGTTCCTCAATTTATGTCAAAATTGACTTAGGACAAAGATGTTGGAATGGAATTCTGTTGTAAGTCGAGGACTACCTGTATATTGTATTATTTCAATAGAAAAATTGGCTGAAATTGATAAATTTTAAGAATATATTCCCACTATATTGCTTTTTAAGTCAAATATTTTGTTGGATTGGAATATTTTTGGGTTTTTCAATGCAAACATAAAGGCATATTAATAATATAATAATTTAAGTGTTAATATGTGCAGTTTTAATCATCATTTTATTAATGTATTATCAAAAATAAAAGTTAAAAATAAAATTTATTAAAAAAAAAAATAAAAACATATCCAATTCAGAGAATTTTCAGGAGATTTACATTTTATAATCAAAATTCCAGGAATGAAAACAGAGATGGGAAAGCTAGACATTATCCTTTAATACAGCCCTTTCAATTTTATGTTATCCTTAAATTGCCACCTATAAGAACAGAGTTTAACACCTTTAATACATTAGGAGGAATAATGTTAATTAACAACACACATACAATATAGATACAATACATTAAATTAGGAGAGATAATATTAATTATATTTGTAAAATAAAAATTTTAATTAAAAATAAAATTATCCAAATTATATTTATTTTCAATGTAATTAGTTAATTATTTCTGTTTAAAATATTACAAAAGTTTTTATAATTAAATTGAAAATGATCATTGAAAATTCAATCCAATCAAAATGTATTAATACCGAATTACATCTAATATAGGCTGCACTTTATAATTAAATTGAAAATGATCATTGAAAATTCAATCCAATCAAAATGTATTAATACCGTATTACATCTAATATAGGCTGCACTTTTTATTCGAATTTTTAAGTCATAAAGTATGGGTGCAGCTTAAATTCAAAGCGAATATTTTAACATCTTATTTCTACCGATCTCCCATTCCCCAATGTTCGGGCTTTTGCTGCTTTACACTCTATGCCACTGTACTTGATAGTTGTAAAAAAATTTTTCTATCTAATGAAGATTATTTATATTGTAATTTGATACCACTAAGCCTAACTTGATATCTCGTGTAAACAAACTATTAAACTCTCCCTCCTGATGGATGATACTCTATTACACAAATAAATAAAATAATTGTTTATTAGCCATTTTTCTTTTTTTTTTTTTTTTTTTTTTCCCGATTTTTCAATTACTGTGGCTTATATTCGATGTAATACGGTATTATGAAATCTCTGCTCATAGCATCAGAAAAGTCAAAGTTTAGCATGTATTAATAAGTACGAATTGATTTAAGAAAACACTTAAAAATGCTCTGTACAGATTCGTTAAGATATAATTTTCTACAGATAGAAAATCCCCAGATTATTTATGAAATTGATTTTTAAGCTTAAGAAAGATCTTGATATGGAAAATCTGTAAAAAGTAATAAAATAATAATATGGATAATGATATATTCTACTTTTATCAATATCAAATTGTATAAAAAAATAAAACTTAAAAATTATTTTTGATAAATTTTTATTATCCAATATACAAAACACATGAAACAATCAAGTTAGAAGATTAAGTTATCATAATTTAAGATTATTATGTAATTACTGATATATATTTACTCCTGCATGACTAAACTTGTTTGACAGATGAACATGATCAATAAACTAAATGATTAGAATCTTAAACTTATGGACTGAGATCTTTTAAGATTAGATTTTATTACAATATTTTATTTTTACTATTAAATTTTTAAAAATTTATTAAATTTTAATATTTATTTATAATTAACTTATTAAATTTTTGTTAATTTTTTTCCAGGATATTCTTGACCTTTTTCTATCATCAAATCTGTAACATTAAAATGGAAAAGAACTTCGAAAAATTTTGATCTAAGGATTATTTATGAACTTAAAAAGTTTAATATGTTTGAAATGCTTGATTACATTTATAACTTATGAAAAGTCTGAAATGGATATATGGATGATTCTTTATTTCTGCATTAATTTTATTTCTTCAGCAACATCTCAACAGTATCAAAATTTTAGTAATATTCAAGATGTATTTATTCAAAACATCTTTGATAAGGATATTGATTCTGGTAGTTATTTAAAAAATGAAGCCAAAGCCATTTCTTCACACCTTAGAAAAATTGCTAATGAAGAATTGGGAGTGACAAGTATGCAGTCAATTTATGATTCTTTACCTTTTGTTGATGTCACTCGTAACACAGAAAAGCAAATTGAAGAGATGCATGAGAGATTACGTTTGAAAATAGAAAATTCTCTAGGAATTTTAGAGAAAAATGAAATTGTTATAGAAAATTTGTATAGGCATCATTTAAATATTCCATTACCTAATTATTTTCCATGCTGTGATATGGATGCTAGAGGCCTTGTTTATGATGAGCATTTTGGTATTGAAATATCAAGAGATATATCTTGTGATTTATTACCATTATCAATATCGTCAAATCTATTCTCGCCAGGTTTTAATTTATCCGAAGTTTTCCGTCAAAATCTTGAAGAATATTCCACAATAAAATGGCAATACTTTATCTCTACAGATGGAATACATTCTGAATATCCAGCATATATTTCTGATACAATATGTAAACAGACTGATAATTCCCGACACAAAAATATTTATTTAGGAACAGTACAACCATTTACAAAGTATATAGTTATTGTCATTGATCATGGCAATTCTTTAAGTCCTTTGCAATTAAAAACTGCAAAAGCAATTGGGAAACATATTTTATCTTCTTTATCTCATAAAGACAAAGTAACTGTTGTTGGAATAGCAGGAGATGTTAAATATCCTTATGATAATTGTATGTCAAGAAAAATGGCTTCTGCTACACAAGAAATAAAATTTTACTTCAGTAGATTTATTGATAATCTACAGAAAACACCTGATGCCACTAATCATATCCTTGGTTTTAGTAAAGCTTTTGAATTGATGCAGCATACACTTCCTAAAGATACGAATGGAAATATAAAAGATGTTGATGCATTAATTGTGTATATAAGTCGTGGACTGTTATCCTCCTTAACAGAAGCTAGATCGGTGTTTGAGATTATTGCTAAAGAAAATAGAAAAATTAGAAACCAAGTTATCATAAATACGTATGTTGTTATAGATGATGGGAAACCTGTATTGTATGAAAAAGCATTTTTGCAAGATATTGCAAATCAGAATTATAAAAATTATGATATTCATCTCTCTGATATGAAAGAAATTAAACAAGGTAAAATGATTGCTGTAAATACAACAGAAAATCTGAGTTTAACTATTGGAGATTTTACTTCAGTGTTTTCTGTTACATCAAATTCTACTACAGTATTCTCTCTTCCACATTGGGATACTGTTGGCAAAGGAATAGTGATAAGTATTAGTAAACCTGTTTTTCATAAAAAGAAATTAATTGGTATTGTTGGTTTAGATATTTCTGTAGCTGATCTAGCAGAGGATATAACATATTTCACTCAGTCATCCAGGCAATATGCATTTTTATTAGATGAATCTGGGATAGCTGTAATGCATCCATATTTTACTCGTCCTACATTTGCTAGTGAACAACCAATGCATACAGACATTAGTCATTTAGAAAACAGAATTGGCTTCCATCGTATTCGTCAAGCTATTCTCAGTAAACCTGAAGGAGAAGAAAAGCTTTTAACTGAACAAAATTTTATTAAATCTTCGTTTGGTGCAAAACAAAATTTTCCAAAATTTGCTGTTGTTTCCTATAAATGGAAAAAGATCTCAGGAACTCCTTATATAATCTGCATAGTCACTATAAAGACTGATAAAGAAGAAAAAAAATTAAAAAGTATATCTGTACCTAAGGAACCAACATTTGTTTACCATCGTCTAGATTTGCTGCCACCACATACTTTATGCCGTCACATGAAGCAATTATCCACTCTAGAAGCAAGTACATTATTTCTTTCTGCTGGAGCTTTTCAAGCTCCATTTGAGTACCTAACACAAGAAGAAACTAAACAAATAGCTCAAAGTTATATGGCTTATTTGAATGATAATATTAAATTAATTGCAAATCCTGGTCTGAAAAGCGAAGTACGTAACGAAGTTTTAGCGATTGGACGTATCACAACTGAATGGATTAAAAGAATGCAGAAAAGTGACATTTCTAAATATATAGTTAGAAGATATATTGCTACACCAAGTGGAATATATCAGACATATCCTGGTTCTTTGGTAGATAAAACATACGATCCAACAAGAAGAGATTGGTTTATTAGAGCTTTGGAATATCCTGGAAGAGTTGTTTTGACAGCTCCTTACTTGGATATTGGAGGAGCTGGTTATGTTGTAACACTCAGTCATACAATATTTGAAGGAAAACCGGCTGCAATGCATAGCTCAACTGATTTTGTTGAAGCAGTTATGGGAATGGATTTCACTTTGGGATATTTATATAAGATATTAGTTGATATCATGCCAATGTGTGAACAAGACAAAATTACTTGCTTTATTTTGGATGATAAAGGCTATTTAATTGCACATCCTGATCTTATAGAACCAACTGGGAGAGGTCCTGTTGAACAACAGCATATTACACACAAAGAACCTTTAGTTGCCAATGATATTCTTAATCACAGGGATTTTGTACAAAAAAAAGTATGTAACAATTTTAATGATAGAACTATACAAAGATATTATCAATTTAATACTAGTCTTGAAGGAGTTTTAACAAATCTTGTTCATGGAGAACAATGTGCAAAATACCAAATCTCTGCCATACAGGGAACTAATGTATTTCTTGGAATTGTTAATCAAAGCTGTGATCCAATTACTGCATTTTGTCCGTGCAGTATGATTGATCGTCTTTGTTTGAATTGCCATCGTATGGAACAGACTGAATGTGAATGTCCATGTGAATGCCCATTAATGACAAACTTGTGCACTGGACAGTTGGAAGAAGATGAAAATATTTATCCAAGTTGTTCACATTTTCCAGAAGAACCGCATTTGCCTGTTGTTGATATGTCGATTCTTGATTCATTAGATATGTGTTTTGAAAATCATTGTTATGCTCGTAAAACAGAAAGTGAATGCTTTGGAGTGCTTGGATGTGAATGGTGTCAATTGGATAGTGATGGTTTAACATTATTGAAGAAAAAGTTTTGTACAGAACATAGAAAATGTTTTGGTGGGATTCTTGGTGCAAGGACACCTTATGCTGATGAAATAATTGGGTTACCATCGGAAGAATTTTTCACTATCAAAAGTACTCCAGTTGGTCCAGTAGCTGGTGGAATTATGGGATGCTTTTTAATTTTGGCTCTAGCGGTGTATTGCTATCGTCATCATGTTAGTCGAACTTCATCTGTCCATTTTATCTCTTCCACTCCAGGTACAACTATCAGAATGTCACAACTTGATAATGAGCCTGAAGATGCAGAACATCGCGAAGAGCCAATCAATCCAATTGGTCGGTCTAGCGTTGCTCTTGCAAGTTTTGAAAATGCAGCTCTCTCACCATATCGCATAAGTACTTATTATCGTCGTCCACCAGGAGGCGATAGTGATAATGGATATGGAACAATGACAACCCACGAAGAATCAGAACACATGCCTTGTGTCGAACCTCTAATAGGTAGGGACCGTCCTAAAATATTTGCATCTCAGCAATCAACTAGCAGCTGTAGCACATCGTCATCAGCTTCTCGTCCTTTTTCAAATACAGGACTGATTCCGTTCAGTAATTCTGTAACTCTGGCACCCTGGATGGTGAATCACTTAATTACAAGGGATCCATCACAAACTGTTATATATACTGAAGTACCACAATATGGATGCCACGTTTTGACTCAGGCCCAAGTACATGCGATGGAAACTCACTAATATTATGTGTGCGTGTGTGTGTGTGTGTATATATATATATTGTAAATATATGTGAATTTTTACGTAACTGAATCCATCCAAACCAAAAGTATTCAATGTCAAATATATAATTTACATTTCAATTTTTTTATATTTAAAGCTGTGAATGTTATGTGCAATGTTTTTAAATTAAAAATTTTCCTATATAATTATAATAGTCAGAACTGCACAATCATTTTTTTTTTCCTCTTGTGCAACCGATGTGCCTTTTTTTTATAAGGGTATAAAAAAACTTGTATGACCACTTATCTATCACTTTTAATATTAAGTTGATACTGTACTTTTTACCTGTTTAATACTTTATCATGAGATTGTATGAATGCTTTATTATAAATATATACAATATATACTGGTAACTCAAAATTGAATTGGTGGTGCAGTATTCATATTTTCACTAAAATGATGATTGTGCTTCTATTACACTTTTGAGAAAATATATCTGCACCTTTTTAATATCTGATATATATTAGGATTTGACTAAGTAACTCCACTGTACTTTTGCACATGGAAATAGAAAGAAAAAAAATATATTATGCAATCAGTCTTGTAGTGTTGCACATGTCAAATGTGTATTTTAAATATATTTAACATCAGATATCAAAATGTTGCCAAAAATATTTTTATTATAATACATTTTATGAATTTTGTTTTTACGAGAAATTCATGAATGCATGTTTGATCGGAATAATTTGATTCTATATGATTCATTTGAAGAGAAAATGAAATGTCTGGTTGGTTCGTTTTGTTAATGTTTTTAAGTTGAAATTCTTATACATTGTTTTTTTACAAACAGTTTTTGTATGTGAGTATATTGTAAAATTTTAAAATTATACTTAAAATTTACAAGTGAATATGATAAATGTGCCATTTTTTATTCTGTATATAGTTGTGAATGATAAAATTGAAGCCAAATAAAAGTTAAATAAAATATTCTAAACAAAAAATGCAATATAATGTCTTAAAATTACTAATTGTCTGATATTTCTTTTTAAACCATACAAATTTTTCAAATTGTTTAAGGAACTAATACACACAGATATGATTAATAATATCTTAAACATGAAAATTGAAATAACCTGTTTTAAGAATATGTTTTGTGTTGCATGCATTTAAAATAGAATAAGCTGCCAATAATGCTTAGCAAGTGTAAATATAGTGTATTCAATATTGATTATAAGCATTTTAATATTCAGTGTTATATTTTTTTTAGCCATCTTTAATTGTTTACCAATATAACAAACATATTCATTCTCGAAGAGTTTTTGAAGTCAAAATATTAGTGATAAATATAGTGTATTCAATATTGATTATAAGCATTTTAATATTCAGTGTTATATTTTTTTAGCCATCTTTAATTGTTTACCAGTATAACAAACATATTCATTCTCCAAGAGTTTTTGAAGTCAAAATATTAGTGATTTTCTTTTAACTTTATTGGCTATATTTTCAAAATAACACCCAAAAATGAAGAATGATACTATTTTGGAAACAATGTTGAAAATTAGCTGTACAGTAGTAATAGTTGAGCTAAATTACAAACTATTATAACATTTTAAAATGATAAAAATTTCATTTTATTCTTCAATAACTTATTTCGAAACATTTTTTCTGAAGATATTTTGTGCTAAAAAAAAAAAATGCATTTAAAAATTAGCTTAAAAAATATCGATTAATGAATTTCGTTCATGGCGCCATCTACTGATAAAATTTGTCATATGCTCGATTCCCAGTTTTAACCGTTAGATGCAATAAACTCCCGTATAACGCGAAGAAAAAATTGCGAATAATACTCATACAACGCTATAAAGTTCTGTATAATGCGTAGGATAAATATTTTTAACGTTAGAATATCCGTTGATTGTGATGATAACCAAAAGATATTTATTTCGTTTCCATGACAACTTTAGCAACTTTTCCATTGGGTTTTACGAATCCGCATTTTCGGAGGCCGTGTTATACGGGATTTAATATTTTTTAAAAATTACCTGTATTCTTCTATTTTGTTTTTCAAACTTTTCCATTGGGTTTTACGAATCCGCATTTTCGGAGGCCGTGTTATACGGGATTTAATTATATTTTTTTAAAATTACCTGTATTCTTCTATTTTGTTTTTCCCTTTATTAAGAGAAACCTTTAAAATAACACACTGCACATAAGATCATATTTGAAACTAATGCACGTCCAACGATCTTGGCGCACATCTCATTAGCTATATACGATCAGTGCTGGAATTCAGAGAGAAGTTTAAATTTGCATAAAATCGTCTGATAATCCATGGCTCGTATAACGCGGAACGTATTCTCCGCGTTGTACAGGAGTCCACTGTATATTAACTTCAAATTTGGTATTTAGATCGCATCCAAAGCATTTCATTTTAATGGCTCAAAAAATTGAAGAAACGATTTTTTGTCAATAGATGGCGCGATATTCAACAGCGATTTTATTTTTTAAAATTAAGTTTATTTTAACAGCTTTGAATATTTTGTGATTACAAGTATTTAAAAATTAAAATAAGTCTCTATTAATTAACTGTGTTTATCTGTACTTAGCAACTATAATCAATACATCACCATAGATACTGTCCGACTAGCTTAGCCGCGACCATCGACGCAAGTACGAGTGCGCTAACTGAACGAATCCAGGGACAAAATAGGAATGACAGCTTCGCACATGGATGTTTTCAAGCGCAAGATAACTGAAGTTGAATGGAAGTTTATTGTAATGTCGAATGCTAAATGATTAGTTTCGACGTTGGAAATGGTATATTTAACAGAACAATATAATATTAATTCAATATTCCCACCCGTCATTATACCGACTGTGACCCTCCCTTTCGCGTTTGGACTCATCCACCTTAGCTAGGCGCGGCTTTCGTGGACAGACATACTTTGTTGTTTCTATTTAGCCTTTTTCCAAACTATAATTTTGATAACCTGTTTTCAGTGTTTTTAACATGCATAATTAAATAGGCTAAACTTCGGAGTAGGACCTTACTCTTCGTTCTACAAAAACGTGAGTACAATCTAAAAACTTTTATTTCCAATATCATGTATTTAAAAAATGTTTCACATATTCAGACACCTGACAATAATTATAGTAGTGTGCTCTCCGGAGTTCTGCTCCAGACAGTGCCGGATTTAAGCCGATTGCACCCAATTGGGCCCCGTGCTTGAGAGGGTCTCATGTTTGTCAAAGTTTATGTAATTAAATAATGTATTAAGAAAAAAAATTTTTAAATATATGTATCGTTTTTCAATATTCGCGAAACGTATTAATGGCACGATATAATAAAGGAAGTTACCGAAGATTACAATTACCGAAAACGTCCACGCACTCAATTACTTTTTACATTGAGCCCTATCTCAATATTTTCAGTACAGATTTGTATAGGGTAGTTATAAATTAATTAATCCTAATAACATTTCTCTGGAGTGGGTTCTAATTAATATGTTATATTGAAACCTAATATATGTAGTCGGCCGGATTGGCCGCGTGGAAACGCTCGGCTTTCCACTCTGGAGGACCCGGGTTCGAATCTCGGGTCCTACCCCTTGAAAATAATATCATGGGGTCCTATTCGAGTCCCGGGTCCCACCTCTTGAAAATATTTATCATGAGGTCCATGCCCGGCCCGTCGATCCCCGTCCTCCACAATCCAGCTGACCCCTCCGCCTGTGGAAGGTCTTTTTTTTTTTTCCCGATTTCCCGAATGGAGGTTATGTATGAACTTGTCCTCCGAATAGAAGAGCCCGAAAAGTAAAGCGCATAAAGAGAGGCCGAAAATGAGGCAGACGAGTCCGCCGGGTGGTCCGAGTCCGTATGCGAGCCCGCCGCAGGCTCACAGTGACGGATGTGGACACCATTGATGCAGTTCCGTTTCCGTATGCGAACCCGCTGTGAGCCAACAGTGACGGAGCTCGGAACCACCAACGGTGACGGAGCTCGGAACCCCTTTAGTCGCCTTTTACGACACGCGGGGTCAAACGGTGGGTATATTCTAACCCCTACCCACGGGGTAGGAAGGTCTTGTTTCGTCCCGTCACTTAGCATTCTCCCTCAATGGAAAGTGGCGTCATCTGTTAACAAAAAACCGTTTCGTCCCGTCACTTAGTATTCTCCCTCAATGGAAAGTGGCGTCATCTGTTAACAAAAAACCCTAATATATGCTAATTACCCGTGATAATTATATTTTATAAACCGTGGTATATAAAATAGCAACCCCGTGGCTATTATATTGCCACGGGGTTGCTATTTCCGATGAAAAATAAAATTGTTCAAATATTCATATCAAGGTGAAATTTATCCAAATAATTAACCCTTCGTTTGTTTTTTTGTGATCAGATGACGCCAGTTTTCTTTCTATAAGAATAATAATTGACGGGGCGAAAGAAGTCTTTCCACATGCTGTCCATCCCTGCGAAGGGATCAGCCGGATTGTGGACGACGGGGATCGACGGGAGGGCCCGACTTCATGATCATGATAAATATTTTCAAGGGATGGGACTCGAGATTCGAACCCGGGTCCTCCAGAGTGGAAAGCCGAAGGGTTTCCACGTAGCCAATATAGTCGACAAAAATGAGTCTTTATTTATAAATGTTACTTATTTTATTTATACATATAAGCCATATTTTGAGGGGCCCCGCGGAAAATATTCCAAACGGGCCCCGCACTAACCAGATCCGGCATTGGCTCTAGGCCAGGGTTTCGCGGCGGAGCCCCATAGATAATTATAGTATTTGTAATTTGTAGGATATCGGGATTTTTTTTTGTAAGAGTAAAGAAAAAGCTTCTATTTAAAATTTATCCGATAATATACTTGTACTATTCATACTTATATATATATACAATATACATCATGACTATTATATCATGCATAAAATTTATATAGTATGTAATAATTTTATTATATACATTCTATATAAATTTTAGTATATATATATAATAGTGACTTGATCAATATAATAGAAAAAATGGAGTTCATCTTCAATAGGGAATTCCCGCACAGCTACGACTCGGTTCCGACCGATAACTGAACGAAAAAATCATATCGTTTAGGAAAATTATTGGTAGTCTCTTGAGCAACTTAAGGCCCACGCTCACATGTAATTAAACTATTTAATTGCAGGAGTGAGAACAAATGAATTCTTTGAGACTGCGCCCACTAGCAACTCTTTTGTTGCTTTGTTCTCACACCTGCAATTAAATAGTTGACTGACTGATAATTGCATGTGGGCGCTGACCTTAAAGCTAGTTCGAACCGCCTACACCAGATACTGTATTATCGTAAATTCTCTCTATTATCACAATTTATTTCTAATCTCTCCTCTATTATCACTAATAAAGATCATCTGTTACGTTAAACCGCTGATGGCGAATTTTAAAATTCTGGATTGCAACGGCTCGTCCCGAGAAAACAACGATAAAAGACTGTTTTTATCGGTCAACCATACGACCGAAACAGATTCGAAAAGCCACCATACGACTCACAACCTCGCGCATGCGCAGACGGAAGAATTTATCGGTCGGACCTGAACAATGAGGTAGGATCTGAGTCGAATCTGTGCGGTAACTCTCTAATAAGTAAAATAAACGACAAAAACAGTTCCCAAGATCATAACATTGTATGATAAATTTTATTATATTATATTTAATGGTAAATATAACAAAATTTTTGTAACTGATACAACAGATTTTTCTTCATATTTTTTAACACCCTTTCTAGATTACTGTATTGCCGATTAATAATTAGTGATGGGGCATTATATGCTTAGACATATTTTCCACAACCTTGTAAAGCCAGGTGGATTATAAAGGATGAAGATAGATGGATTGGGCCTTAACTCATTATATAAATTTATGACGTATGGGACTCGATCGATTTTTTCAATGTATAGGTGGTGCGATGAATTTCTTCGTAATTGTTTTGCATGTTCATTATGGTGAGGCTGTGTACTTGAGATATTCGTTGCGAATGATGACGAAAGATCATAACTTTGGAAATAGTTATTTTTACTCAGAAGTCTGTCTGCCAATAAAAAATGCCAAATAAACATATGTCCGATTCTGAATGGTTTCGGAGCTGTAACTGGTTTATTATAAAAGATTATGGTGAAGCAAGTGTTTAACCAGCAACTTAAATCTCAAAATTTTGCAAAATATATTTTTTTAACAACCACGATTAGTTGCAAAAAAATCTGTTCTGAATAATCCTAAAAATGACCTTTCTCATCATCTTACTTCATTTGATCGACCACTTTTGGGACCCAAATTTTTTTATAAGCGAAAATTGTTCACAAAACTATTTTTATTATTTGAAAGAAAATAAGAGTTCTTAAAAATGCTTTTATTAAAAAGTTACATTTTTCAGAATCATAATTAAAATAAAAAGAAAAACAACCATATAACTCATATTTTTATAAATAAATAATTTTAGCTGTTGCACTGCGATTTCAGGAAAAAACAAATTTTGAAATAACTTTTAAACTATAAACAATTGCATAACCACATATATGGTTTTTTATTATAACCATATATGTGGTTATGCACTTCTGGAATACCCTGTATATTTAAATAATAAATCTAATAAAGAAAGGGGGCGAAAGAAATAAATGAAACTGAAAAGAGGCGTTGGCTGGATGGCCGCGTGGTAAAACTGTGGCTTAACACTCTGGACCGGATTCAAATCCGGGTCTCACACCTCCAGTTTTTCAGGAGGAGGTCCCGGGCCCGGCCCGTTGAACCCCATCCTTCAACCATCCGGTTGACCCCAGCCTGTGATGGGTACTATAAGTGGTCGCCGCCTGATATGGAATATCCCATGAGGATATGGCGGCTTATTCAAAACTAGCCTAACCTGAAAAGAGGCCCAACAGGAAAATAAGATTAGGAAACAATGTTTCATTTATTTTTTAAACCCCCTTTTTCGCTCCCGGTCCTCCACAATCCGGCTGACCCCTCCGCAGGGATGGGCAGCCTGTGGAAGAGCTTGTTTCGCCCCGTCACTTAGTATTTTCCCTGAATGGAAAGTGGCGTCATCTGTTAACAAAAAAAAATATTAGTATTCTCCCTGAATGGAAAGTGGCGTCATCTGTTAACAAAAATAGTATTCTCCCTGAATGGAAAGTGGCGTCATCTGTTAACAAAAAAATGGTAAATTTTGGCGCCGAATTGTAGCGGAGTATTCTCCCTGAATGGAAAGTGGCGTCATCTGTTAACAAAAAAAACTCTTTTTCGCTGTTAGTTTGCTGTTTTGCACGTGGTTCCTTAGAAATATGGCCAGAGGTCCATGTCATATTTAAGGAACCACGTTTCCAATCTTTAAAATTATATTATCATCGAGGCTAATTTAGCAAGGTTTTTTTTGTCAACAGATGACGCCACTTTCCACTCATTAAGAGTACTAAGTGGCGGAGCGAAACAAGCCCTTCCACAGGCTGCCCACCCCTGCGGAGGGGTCAGCCGGATTGTGGAGGACGGGGATCGACGGGCCGGGCCCGGACCCCATGATAAATATTTTCATAGAATACATTTGGCGGCGGCCACTTATAGGGTATAATAAATCTATGATAATCCACCACAGGGCACAGACTGGCTATCATTCGTGATGAGGTTCATCAGTGGAATCAGATCACTTCTGAAAAAGCAATCCTTTGTCCAAAAATGATAAGCGACTCTTTACCATTCAGCCAACAATTTTTGACGTGAATAATGTCTACGCTACGGCGCTCAATTTGTTAGGAAAAGTGAAATGCCTAAACGCTCTTAGATCTCCAAAACTATTACACAAAAGTATAAACAATTTATATTTAATTTGTCGGATATATAATACCGTTGACGAATATGCAAGAAAGAATTCGAAATTTTGTTATTTAATATCACTTTTTTTTCGAAAAACTAAAAAGTTCACATTTTGGTCATTTTCTCTTGGGCCTTGGTTATTTTCATTCTCAATAACTTTTAAACTATGATAGATAGAGATAGATAGTAAGCGAGAGAATTGTTTAAAGGAAAATTTACATTTTAGGTCAATAAATAGTTTTGATGAAAATAAAAATATTGAAAGAATTTTTTCAAGTTCAGTTAATTTGAATTATTCCACCGAAACACACAGATAGGATCATTGCATAGAATACATAAATGAATACCTCATTCTACCAGATTTAGTAGAAATTCTACTAAATTGGCAACCTGTTCACGATAAACTTCTAATCTACCCTTGTTCTAATCTAAATCTCAGCTATCAATTTTTCACAGTTCTATTTTTCGTTTGAAATTTTTAAATTTATAATTTTTAACATTAAATAAAATCTTTTAAAAATAAAAATATTGAAAGAATTTTTTCAAGTTCAGTTAATTTGAATTATTCCACCGAAACACACAGATAGGATCATTGCATAGAATACATTTTTTTTTTTGTTAACAGATGACGCCACTTTCCATTCAGGGAGAATACTAAGTGACGGGGCGAAACAAGCCCTTCCACAGGCTGCCCACCCCTGCGGAGGGGTCAGCCGGATTGTGGAGGACGGGGATCGACGGGCCGGGCCCGGACCCCATGATAAATATTTTCAAGGGGTGGGACCCGAGACTCGAACCCGGGTCCTCCAGAGTGGAAAGCCGAAGCGTTTCCATGCGGCCAATCCGGCCGACAATTTAGCAAGGTTCACCGAAACACACAGATAGGATCATTGCATAGAATACTTTTTTTTTTTTTTGTTAACAGATGACGCCACTTTCTATTCAGAATATGCCTTATGATTCCTGAGTAAATGGGGGAAAAATTGAAAGAATCGAAAAATTCGAGCATTTTCAAATTTGGTTTTGCAATATCTTAAAAAATAAAAAATTAGACATGAACAGTAAGCGAAAAAATTGTTGCCTTCTGACAGTTCTGCAAGGATATGTAACTAGATTTCAAATTGGATTTTTAGTTTTCAAGTAATGCACATTACAAATTTATATTGTGCGGTTGGCCGTTCACTATGGCAAATGACTGATACAGGTAATTATGGCGGCATTTGTGCAGCTGAAGTTGAAATACAGTAAATGAACAGAAGACTTTGTTTGTAACAGTCTATATCTCACTTAATTTGATATTGGACAAACAAAAATTTTCTTGATATCCAATTTAGCGATTTACATGCCAAAGTTTAGAGAAATAACTAACAAGTAAGTTCGATCAAACGCGCTGTAGATAACCTAAAATTTAAAGAGAGGAGATCTTTAAGAGAATTTAATCCAAAATATTAAGCAAAAACTTTACCGAAAAATCGTCGCTCGGCCTTAAAACCTCCTAGGACAGTGGTTTCCAATTTTTTTGTCCCCGTATCCCCTTGGCTTTTAGTAAATTATTCGGTGCCCCATGCGCATGTGCATGTAGTGCAGATGCTGCGGAATCGAGCCTCGAGGGCAGGGACGTAACTACGGGTGGGCCCGGGTGGGCCATGGCCCATGCATTGAAAGTTCTGGCCCGCCCTGAATATATAACCCGAAACGTAAAATTGAAAACCGCAAGAGTTCAACTCCACATAACCCAAGACGCCTTGAGTTTTGCAAAAATGAAAATTTACAACCGAATAGATTAAACTCCTCATAATCCAAGAAGCCTTGTATTCCGTAAAAATTAAAATAAAAAACCACAAGTATAATTTAAGCCCACATAACTTCACGCTAATAACGATAAAAAATCTTTATTTACAAGCTGCGAAAAAACGCGTCCTTTACACATTTTAAGCAGTACTTAATTAATAGCGATTAGCTGGAAAGAATAAATAAAGTTTCAAAATACTAGTAAGCATTTATAAGTATAAATATTTATAAATACTTTTATATAATTTTAAAGTATAAATACTGATAAGTATTTATTTGATATCAACTCAATACAAAATTATGCGGTGATTTTTACTTAATGATGCAAAACAATCGATTACTTTGTCCAAATCGAGAGCTTTTGCGATTTTTCTCTCGATGAACATGATTGCTAAATTGCTTAACCGATCATCAAGAATTCTGTTACGTAAATACGATTTAATAAAGCTCATACAGGAGAATGTGCTTTCACATCGGTGTGGCCCACCCTTGGCCCACCCAAAAAAAACGCTGGTTACGTCACTGCTCGAGGGGCACCAATTTGGCAATTTCACTAGTTATCTTGAATGTTAATCAGACATTTTAAATTATTGAACCGTGCAGTAAGAAAAAAATCTATGCAATTTCATTGGAATAGCCTGGAAATGTTGATAACAATTATTTTTGGAATATAATAATAGCATAATATACTTCTAAAATATCTCGCACCCTTTGGAATGCCATCTCGCATCCCCAAGCTGTGCGAGCCACCTCTGGTTGGGAACCACTATCCTAGAAGACATGAAAGAACATCCCTGATATGAAAGAAGAAGAAAATAATGTGGGGCAGCTTCTGGCATAAATGTGCCCAAAATTAAATTTACTCGTTATTTTATATAATTTCTGTGATATTTTATGATTTTTTTTTTATTTTAAAATGTTTTCTTGTGAATGCACAATTATTTGTTTTTTCTGTTTTTGTAAAAAGTAAAACATTTAATTAGAATTTGATATTTTGTTTTTATAAGATAAAGTGCGAGCCCTTAGTTAAAATTTTCACAGCTCACCGCTGGATACAATAGACGTGTTGTGACAAGTGATAATTTTATAACTTTAATGTTTATAAGCGCAAAATCAGTTATCAGGATACAGTTGATCATTAGAAAAATTTTATAAATAAATTAATTAATTTTATTTTATTATCATATTTATAAAATCAATTCTTATTATTCAATTGGTTACAATTACAGATTCTTGTGCTTTGTGTATTATATATCATATGATATCTTTGAGTTGAAAAATCTAATAAATAGAAATACTGTATAAAAATTACATCTAGGTGATTTATGTCATCTATTAGAAATTTTTAGATTATCTTTTAATTTAATCAACTAGCAAAGCTAACGCAATTATCTTACATCTTGATAAAGCAATTGGAAGGAGGCGTGTCAGAGTTTTTACGTAATATTATTTTTATATAATGCAGTTTTATTTTTCGAGGTATTCATTAAAAAATTTCTTCGAAAACACTTTAGTCACATTGTATAAACCTATTTAATTACTAGTATGAAGAGAATATATTTATAATTTGTAAATTATAACGCGTAAATATTTCATATTTTGAAATTCAATTACAATGTCAAATAAAGAATAAATAAATAATTTTCAAGTAAAATGAAAGATTGTGTAAAAAAAGATATGCGAGAAAGATTTTTCATGAAAACTACCGCCGCATACAGGTGAGGTACGGTCAAAATCAAATAAATCAATAAAAGATGGGTCCTAGCTTTAAAACAAACAAACCTACAGATATGAGAAAATCAGCAAATACATTATAGTGTTTTTAACAAATTACAACAATAATTTACAAACAAACATCCATAAAAGACGTAAAAGCGTATGAAACACAGGATAGTCTAAAACGAGAATTCTCGTTTCCCGTAGCCAACGGCTAATTAGAAAATTCTCGTTTCCCAGAATGAATGAATTGAGTAAAAATTTACAATACAATACTGTACTAACAAACTACATGAAACAATGATCAAAGATAAACCGAGAATTCTAAATAATCTCTAACAGAAAATTTTTGAAGTAAACTGTAATTTAATAATTATTTATGAATTTGACCTACGATGCTACCATCTACTATTTTAATAATTAATTAAATTAGTTAAATTTATTATAAGGTGGTACTCTCTGATATTTAGTAATTAAATTATAATTATTATTTTTATTTTTCCCATAAATTAAAATATCTTGGTCCATAATCGAACCAAGATCTTTGGTATTATTGTCCATACTGTAAGTTGTATTTTGTATTCAATTAGGATTTTATAGTACTGTCCATCCAGCTTAGCCGCGACCATCGATACAACTACTCTCACATGGATGTTTTCAAACGCAAGATAACTGAAGTTGAATGGAAGCTTATTGTAAGCGTGTGCTAACTGAACGAGTCCAGTGACAAAATAGGGATGACAGGTTTGCGTGCACTAACTGAACGAGTCCAATGACAAAATAGGGAGGACAGCTTCCTCTTCCGATCTGAATGAGTCCAGTGACAAAATAGGGATGACAGCTTTGCATACATTGGATGTTTTCAAACCGCAAGATAATTGAAGTTGAATGGAAGTTTATTGTAATGTCGAATGCTAAATGGTTAGTTTCGACGTTGGAAATAGTTATTTAAACGAACTTTAATATAATATTAATTCAATAATTTTTATCTAATAAAATATAATCATTATATTCCCACCCGTCATTATACCGATTGCGACTCTCTCTTTCACGTTTGGACTCATTCACCTTAGCTAGGCGCGGCTTTCGCGGACGGACAATATGCTTCAACGCTTTACTATATAGATAGACTATTAATAAAGCAGACGAATTTTCATTTTGTAAAATTTATATACTGATTAATTTTTATTCTGGCTAAGCTAGATTACTTCAAAAATATATAGTGATGAGACGTGAACGGAATCTCAAAGAATCGACTCCAAAATTTTTATTAGATAGCAGACTGAAGCATAGAGTTGCCAAAATCGAAAGAATCGATTTTCGTGATTCCAGGCTTCAATCTTGTATATTATTAATAATATTCCATTATAATTATTTAGGCTTGTCGGCTAAATAATTGGACGATGAATATTCCTTATGGTCAGCCAGATGGCCGCAATGGAAATGTGCTGTATTTCTAATCTAAAGATCCGTCTTCAATTCCCGGTCCTATACCTACAGATTTTTTTCAGGAGAGACCCGGGACTGGTTCATTGAATTCAATCCTCCATTTGAGGGCTGACCCTGCCAGAGATGTAGGCAGCCCATGGTAACGGGGCATTTCAGTGCTTCGTTACTTGCATGATATGGAAAGCGATGTAAAACCAAGACAGGAACATTTCTGAGGATGTACTAATTCGCTTGCGTTGTCCATTATTGTAAGTCTACCTTTAAACAATATAAAGATACAGTAATTCTATTTTAATGTTTTCGGATTTTTATTCTCTATTTAATATAAATATTACAAAACAATTGTCATATTTTATTTTAAAAGATATGCAACTTTAAAATGAATTTTTCGAAAGCTATTTATTTATAATTAATAAATTCATGAAAAACTATTATTAATGCTATTAATTACTATCTGTAATTCCTGAAATAACTGCAGGTAGTAATATATAATTAATATTCCTATTATCATTTAAAATCAAAAATTATTATTAATAACTATAATAATTTATACGTAATAATTTGAATGCATAAATGCGACTACTGTAATATATATTCTGAAAATATAGTTAAAAAAATCCCTTCATTTTTAATATCTTCATAAGAAATATAATTAAAATATATTCATATATGGCATTCAATCTCCTTAAATCTACAAATAGCCTCAATCTTCAGCTTAAATAACAACTGAAAACATTACAATTGTTACATAATACATAGAAATGCACGCATTCTTCTTAAAATTAGAAGTTTTAGAGAAACTAAATATTATATCTGCATTATTATTAGGAAATTTTATCCTCAATATTTCCAATCAAATCTGCGATGAATAAAAATATACCTTCGTTTCTTCAGTTGCAATAACACGAAATTGCCGAAGTATGTATAGAATACACATTTTCATAGTCATCATAGTAAATCTCATCCCAATACAGTTTCTTGGTCCTTCGCCAAATGGAAGATAGACATACTGTGGTATAGAATTTACATTTTCTGGCATAAATCTGAAAAAAATTATTAAAAATTATATTACAATTGATTTAATCACTCTCTACATAATAATGAAAACATATTAAAATTTTTTTCGAAGTTACTAAATATTTGTTTAATGTATATACAGTATAATGCAATTAAATATTTATTTCATACAATGAATCTTTTCAATTAAGAGAAGCAAGAATTCTAAAAAATCGTTCGTTCATAAATTTCTTAATTAAGGTTTTAATTTTATTTCATTATTCTTACTAGGCGATTGCCTAAGTTCACCTAATTATAGAACCAGACTTATTTTCTATGAAATTTAATGCTGATATTCCATTATTGAAGAAACGTTGACGCAAAAACATTTAAACCAACAGTATCAACTATTTTTTTTTTTTCAAGCAGAAGACGGCATACGATATCGGTCTCGGCATTCCTGCTGAACCGCTCTTCCGATCTTGTTTTCATTTAAATTTTATATATATTTTTCTTTTGTCCTATAAAATTAACTGTCACTAGATGGCGCTAAGTATTAAAGCAAAATAGAGTCCCTAGATTTATAGAGTAGCGCATTTTGCCGCTAGAGGGCGCCAAAACGGCCATTTTGTATCCAATTAGAGAAGAAGTTAGTATTACGTTCATGGGGTTTCTGATTATTTTTTACAAACGTGCCTTGTTGTAGTGCTGTAAATTGTTCTAATCGAACAAAGACTCTTTCCTTTGCCGCAGGATAAAAGAAATTAGAGATAAAAAAAAGAAGTGATTAAAAAATATTAGAAGAAAAACTTTTCCAAATACGATCTTCGTTTGCCAGGTAACTGCTGTTTTTATAAATTAGAAAAGAAATGTATTATTATAGTTTACATTTCATAAAGTTACCTGTGATTATTGCCAGGAATAATTTCTTTAACTTTCTAAAGCAATGCTAAATAAGGATAATTTTGAAACTAGAACTTTATGTAACGTCACTTCTCCGCCATTTTTCATACGGATTCATTACTAAAATCGCTAATGGGCGATAGGGAATCTGTTTCTATTTAAAAAAATCTCAAATAATACAATTGCTTCTATTAGTTGTAAATAAATCTCCAATAAGTTTACTGTTCAGGTAATGCTGTAACATGGCGACGAAGTGATATAAATAATGTACTACAAAATTTTTTGGAGTATTATCGCTTTAGTCTTTATAGTTTTTTCACGTGGCTGAATTCCTGAAAGTTAGTACTTTATGATTGTTATAAATATAGGTCAAAGATTTATTGTTAATGTATTTTTCAGAACCATTTCATTGATGATCAGTTTGAAAACAATCGAAAAGATGGTAAGAAATTGCTACGATGGAATGCTGTACCAACTATATTTGATCATCGCAGACTTCCGAAACCAAGAAACCTCTTCAAAGAATGTGTGTAGGTATGTTATAGCTAATATCCCATTTTTCCTTCATGCTGTCTGTTAATAATAATAATTACCAACACTAAGATTTATATGCAGATTCATGCGTTTGTTATAATAGTAATTCTATTTGTTCTCATATTTTTTAAAATTCAAAATCTATTATATAATATAAATAACAGTTAAATGTATCTATGAAATGCAATCTCATAGATACATTTATTATTTAATTGGGAGTAAGTGAGATTAAACTTACATATTTTTCATATCTTATACATTTTAAAATAAAGTTTACTTATATTAGTGAAATACAGCATTTATTTCAATATATTTCTGAAAAATATGAAGTATACACTATTCAAATAAATTCTATTTTTCATATAACTATCTATGCAGCTTTGTATATGGAGAGTTCTAATAAAATATATATTTTTGAAAAAATATTTTAACCTGCTCTTAAGTTAATAATTTAAGAAAAATGTAAATATTGAGTATATCTTAATTATAAGTATTAACTAAAAAATAAATCCTAGCATGTTGATTGCTGATAAAAAATAATAATATAAATATAATTATTCTGGCAGATATAACTTTATCTAATGAAAACAAAGGAATAGAAACCATGGAAATATATGAAAAAGAAAATGTGCAAGCAATTGGAGATGTTGAAGACGAAGAAAAGAGAGCACTAAAGAGGAAGTTAAAGGCATCTTATAATAAAATTCACCAATTGGAAAAACAATTGCATGAATTTTTGAAAATGTATTCAACAGTGATCAAATGTGATTTCTTTTAAAACAATCATTGCAAGATTTTGCACGGTCTATAAGATTGTTAACAATGCATTAAAATTATACATATTTTGTGGTAGAAGTGGTTATGAAGAAATCAGGAAATAGAACTTGCCGTATCCATGTGTTCGCACTTTACAGAAACAGATAGCAAATTTTAAATTCACTCCTGGAATTAAATAAATAAACTATATCATGTCATGGATTTCAAAATATATTGTGCTTATACATGTTATGAAATGCATTCTTATATACAGTATATTGTTCTTACAACATGTCGTGAAATTCATTCCCATTGGTTCTTTTCTATATATTACCTAAGCTGCTTATTCTGAACTTCTAACATTCATTTTCAAATCTGATTATAAATATTTTGTTGTTGATTCAGTTACTCATCTCAAATAATTATTCAAATTCTCTTATCTGAATTTTTCATATTTAACCCTAGAAAACTCAGTATTTCATTATTTATTATTGGTTCATAATTTTGTTTGAATTATGATTAGAAAGCTTATTAAATATTGTATTTTTCATTTAAGTTTTTTATAATTACAGGTTATTATACCGGGTCCTTATGTAAGTTTTTTTTCTATTATTTAAAGGAAAAGAAACAATTGCGTCTTTCAACAGTTAAAATATTATTTAACAAAAAATATTTATATCAACTGTTGTAAGTTTTTTTTTTATTTTCTATTATTTAAAGGAAAAGGAACAATTGCGTCTTTCAATAGTTAAAATAATATTTAACTAAAAAATATTTATATCCATAATTAGTCTATATTGTATACAATAATTTGAATAGAGTAGTAAATTATTAAGTATATCTCATTATTTATTTATAATTTAATTAAAGTATTTGGTATATTTTATTTGTTGAAATCAGAAATGAATTTAAGTTAATTCTGAAGAATGGTTATTATACCAGGTGCTGTTGTAAGTTTTATTTATTTTCCATAATTTAAAGATAAAGGTCTTTCAATAGTTAAAATATTTTTTAACTAAAAACATTTATATCCATAATTATTTTATATTGTATACAATATTTGGAATAGAGTAAAAAATTATTAATTACACCTCATTATTTATTTTTAATTTATTTAAAATATTTGATATATTTTTTGTGCTGAAATCAGAAATGAATTTAAGTTAATTCTGAAGAATTTGATGTATTTTTAAAATAATTATGATTTCATATAATTAGAATTTATTTAAAAGGATAATTAACATTTAATTTACAGGTTTAAAAAATTAAAATGTAATCAAAAGTGAAATTTTAATTTATGTTTAAAATATCATATTAAAATTAGTCAGAGAATAGATTTTACATTTTATACTTTCAGTTAGCTGTATATTTATAATTCCGTTATTTAGTAATATTTTTTGATTAATTGCTTTGGAAATTATATCCTCTGAAAGTAATTGCATTGCTTCTGGAATATGTTTAATTTATGTTTAAAATATCATATTAAAATTAGTCAGAGAATAGATTTTACATTTTATATTTTCAGTTAGCTGTATATTTATAATTCCGTTATTTAGTGATATTTTTTCATTAATTGCTTTGTAAATTATATCTTCTGAAAGTAATTGCATTGCTTCTGGAATATATTTTCGTTTTATGAAAAAAAAATTATTTTAAAATTTATTTCATTTTATAAGAACAACTAAATAATTATGATTTCATATAATTAGAATTTATTTAAAAGGAGAATTAACATTTAATTTTCAGGTTTGAAAAAATCAAAATGCATTCAAAAGTGAAACTTTTATATTTAAGAAATCATATTAAAATTAGTCACATAGAATAGTTTTTAGAGTTTAAACTTTCAGTTAGCTGTACATTTATAATTCCGTTATTTAATGATATCTTTTATTAATTGCTTACGAAATTATGCCTCGTTAAAATCTTTAAACTACTTCTGGAATATATATTCTTTTTGTGAAAAAAAAATATTTTAAAATTTACTTTATTTTGTATGAATAGTAGAGAATGAACTCAAATTTTGTAAATTGATTATTCTCTCATATGCATAATATAAAGACTGATCGGCGCGGTAAAATTGTGGCATAATCCTGGAAGATCCGGGTTTAGAATAGTAGAGAATGAACTCAAATTTTGTAAATTGATTATTCTCTCATATGCATAATATTAAAGACTGGTCGGCGCGGTAAAATTGTGGCATAATCCTGGAAGATCCTGGTTCAAATCCGAGTCCCACACCTTTAATTTTTCTAGAAGGATTTGGGCCGGCGTTGAACCCCATCCTTCAATCATCCGGTTGATCCCATAATCGATGTTAGGCAGCCTATTATGGGCTATATGAATGGCCATGCCAGTTACAGCATTTCCGAGGATTTGGGCCGGCGTTGAACCCCATCCTTCAATCATCCGGTTGATCCCATAATCGATTTTAGGTAGCCTATTATGGGCTATATAAATGGCCATGCCAGTTACAGCATTTCACTCGTGCGATATGGCGGCTTAACCAAATTTACTTAACCGTGTTAAAGAATGCATTATAAAATACCAATTAAATAAAAAAACTTTAAATTTACCTATGATAATTAACTTTATAGGCAGTTATTACAAAAAAATTTTCAAGTGAATATTTTATATCTTTTATGTTAAATTCAGTTACAAAACATAATTTTTAAAAACTTGAAATGACAATATCTTGTAAAGGAAGTCCTGAATATTGTTATTCTTACTGTCGATAGCAGGAAGATGTTTCCAACATTCTTTACGCTTGGCCATGTCTTTATCTTGAGAAATTTTTCAAACGGTTTGATCTTTAAAGTAATGTTTTGGTAACTAAATCTATTCGAAATGCATAATTATTTACTTAAGATTTTTTTATTATTGAAAATTGAAAGCATTTGGAAAGCTTAAACTATCGATCATATTTTATTATGTATAAAATTATTAAATTCCTTTAAAGATTACAAATATTTAAATATTTAAAGTTTTCCATATAAAGTAAACATTTCAGTCTGTCATTCAGAGTGGTTAAGATTTATACAGCTTTATATTATTACTTGCATATTTCTAACGTGAAGTTTGAAAAATATCAAGAAATAGACTAAAAATGAGATTCGAGGAAGAAATTTAGAATTAAGAACCATTTGTTTATTAAAATATTTGGCTATTATATTTAAATCTGACAGTTAATTGCATTTGTTTATATATAAATATATTTAGAATAATTTTTTAAATTTGCCAAATGGCAGAATGATTAATATTGATTATAATTTTTGTTATACAGTGAAATCTTAAATTATTAGTATATTATCGAATATTATTTATAATTAAGAATAAAATTGCATTTCCTTTTAAATAAAAGTATGTTTCTTTTAAACAGGGTAAACGCTAAATGCCAGTTCCCATTCCTAAGTAAATTACTGAATTTTATTATTGATAATTTTATCCATTTAATTCTTACTATAATAAAATAATTTATCATTTTTTATGGAATTTTCAGCCAAAGAAGAATAAAACTGTTTGTAGTTGCTTTAATCTTATGATGGTTAATAAAGAATTGATTTGCTGAATAGGCTATGTGTTAAAAGTTTTGAATTATAGTTCAACTATGTCTGCAAAGTCGAGGATCAGAACGGATGCAATACTACTATATCTAACTAAGCCTAACGGTTAGCGACTCTACAAATTCTAGAGTTCTGCCTGAGAGTCAGGTCCTTCAGGGTCTTTTCCTAAGTTCTAATTTTACTATAAAACAATCTAACAATAACGTAACGTCTAACTGACGAAACGAACCGGAAATTGGAACTTAAACTAGAAGTGCCGATTAAGTGTTAGAACAAGAACAAACAACGATGTTAGGAACTTATACTAGTAAATTGAAAAACTTCTCAAACAAGTTAAGTAACAAAAATATAAAATTTATTAGACTCAAAACACTTACAAAAGTGTTAATAGATGCTTTATTAGAACTATAATAAAGCGACAAGAAATTAGTCAACAAAACTTGTTTAATCCAATTCAACTATCAACAATCAATTATTCACAAAAGAAAGAACCTTAAATGTCCTTAAATCTACTACCTCCACCTCCGACACATAAAAAAATTTTCAATAATATAAAAAATAATTATTACGATTTGAAAGGTTTAATATAAAAAGTTTAAATGGAATATTTTTACTAATTTAATAAAATGAAAAATAACAAAAACATTTATTTACAATATTCAAGGTTTAATATAAGAAGAGTTCAATACAAATTTTAAATTCAGAGTGAAAGATTTGCGAACTTTAACCCTTTAATTTGAGGTATTAAAAATATCATCTCCCAATAATTTTTAATATATGTATCTAAAACTAGTATTTTTTCGGTCAAATATAACAGCGACATTGTTAAACAGAAACATCAGCGACATGACAATACTGTTACCTTTGACTGCTATCCAAAAAAAAAAAAAAAAAACAAATGTATGACAGCATAGCACTTGTATTTTTGAACTTGTAATGAATGATCTTATTACTTACATGTTTTGTTTAATGGAGCTAACATATAAACGTAATTTTTATTATGGACGGTTAATTATAATTTTCATTTATTACTATTAATCGTTAATAAATTAAAAGTAGGAATTTTATGTTCCGGCACATGTCAATATTTAGAAATTACGGTAGATAATTATTGAGAAATCACGTTATTGATTTTTAGAATTTATTTATAATTTATTTTATAACAAAATAATTCAGTTATTACAATAATCATAATTTGAAAAATTACATATCTTTTTTAATTAAAATCATTATTATAAAGGCTGACCAATATTTTTTGTTGTTACAGCTGGCAGCAGGTAAGTTTTATATATTTTCTATATACATAATAAATAATAAAAGTAGCGAAAATAGGTAACGAACACTAGCATAATTCAATTTTTAATCATTAAAATAAACAATGAAATGATTTGCTATAAATGTCTATTTTGCATTCTGAACTATGCAGTGAAATATCTTGTTTTACAATATTTCTTTTTTAATTCATTTATCTTTATATTAAAGCGTTTTAATTTTATTCATTCTTATTTTAATAGTATTCTTTCTTGTTAGAACTTTCGTTTAAAGTTGTTTATTAGATTATGAGTATAAAGATTAGTATTCGTTTTTAAAATGACTAATCTGTGATATAGTTATATGAATTTTTATTATAATATCAGGATCTCAAAAATAAATTTCCGGAAAATAAAGGCATGATATTATAGGTAATTAAATTTCCTTTTGTTATAAAAATGTGATGTAAACGTGTTGATATCATATTAAAGAATGGTCGAGTATTCGTTTTTAAAATGACTAATCTGTGATATAGTTATATGAATTTTTATTATAATATCTGGATCTGAAAGAAAAATTTCCAGAAAATAAAGGCATCATATTATACGTAATTAAATTTCCTTTTGTTTTAAAAATGTGATGTAAACGTGTTTATATCATATTAAAGAATGGTCAACCAAAAAAAGCTGTGTCTTAGCTCCCTGGAAAATCTGGGTTTAAATTCGAGTCCCACACCTCTTGTGTTTCAAGAGGGGATCGACACCTGCCGTTGAACGCCATCCTTCAACCAACCGGTTGATCCCATCATTGTTTGATTGGGCAGCCTATGATGGGCTATATTACTGACCGACACCAGATAGAATATATCCCTTGGGCGATATTGCGGCTTGTACAAAATTACTAGATTCTTTCAAAAATGACAAGTGTTTGAATACTTAAAAAGCTTTCGACATAAAATATTCATTTCACAGATTTCCATTCAGATTGGTCAAGATTTATACAATTGATATTATTAATTGCCTATTTCTAAAGTGAAGTTTGAAAATATCAAGAAATAAGCAGATTAGAAATGAGATTCGAGGAAGAAAATTACAATTAAAAACTATTTCCTATCGAAACATTTGGTATTGCATATAAATTTGATATTAATATAATTGCAGTTGTTCATACATAAATATTCTTAAATTTTTTAAAATTTACAATGTAGCACAATGTGGTTTAATGATTAATATTTCTTCTAATTTTTGTTATGAATTTCTACAAGAATAGGTTCACACAGTGAAATCTTAAATTTTAATATTTTTCTGATTATTATTTATAAATTCAAACCTATTTACCTTCTGAATAAAAATATTTTTCTTTTGATCAGGGTAAAGGCTAAATGCAGTTTCCCATTCCTAAGTAAATTACTAAATTTTATTATTAATAAATTTATCCATTTAATTCTTATTAAAAAATTTAATTTATGATTTTTTTCGTAATTTTCAGTTAAAGAAGAATAAAACAACTTGTATTTCTTTACGATGATTAATAAAGAATTGTTTGGCTGAATAAAATATTTGTTTATTGTTTTAATCGATCGTCATCAATTAAATAAAAGTAAAATTTAGAAGTGTATAGGATTCGCTAATTTATTTCAACCTTTTGCAAATTGATTTAAACCTTTGCACTTATTCAAACTTTCGACTATGAACACTTTAACAAAATAATGAGAAAGAATAACGAATACATAGGTATAATATTAATATATAAAAATAAATTTATTTTTAAATTAATATAAATTTTAGTGAAAAAATATATATTATTATATATAGTAAATTTAGTGCAATAGTTGGCTAGTAACTGCGACTTGGTAACAAAAGAAATACGTATATAACGTAATTGGCAGCAATCCTAGGAAGTAATACAGTATATACTATATAATATATTTCCAATGGAAGACATACTTAATTTAATGTCGTGTTCAAAAAAGTTTCTCACTGATTTTCATATGATTAATTCTGGGCTCTTTTTTAACTGCTGCTTCTATTAGGCGAAGGACATCGGGATTAAGTACTTCCATCATGGTTCATTGTTTTGTACTTCAAAATTATTCCTTTTTTACTTTCTAATTAGGCTTTTCCCAATATTCCATTTTATAGTGTTATAGGTTTTGACGCCACCACCTTTACAGAAAACCCTCATACCATTTTATCAAACAGTTTCTTTTTTCAATAGAAACAATCCTATACTTTCTATGCTTTACTCCATCTTTCCGTCGAGCAATGGAAAAGTTCGAAGAAATTGAATCACTGCCACTCATATGTATATTGTGTGGAGTCAATGATCTCCTCCTGGAGATTATGATATTAATGTAAATATGAAAGAAAAATAAACATACTTAATTTCGGGTGATTTAATAATTGTGGTTATTAATTATAATTAGATTCGATTATTGCGTTATTTTTAGTGGGAACATTAACCGCGATAATCGAGGTATTCCTGTACTATAATATCAATGGTCGCAAATCAGTGGTCCGCGTAAAATTTCAAATTTCAATATTCATTATAAGATCATAAATTTAGTGGTCCGAAAGGTTGGCGACTGCTGATAATATGAAATAAATTTAGTGGTCCGAAAGGTTGGCAACTGCTGATAATATGATATTAATGTAAATATGAAAGAAAAATAAACATACTTAATTTCGGGTGATTTAATAATTGTGGTTATTAATTATAATTAAAAAAAATAAATGACGAAACAAAACTATTTTTGTACGAGTAAATATTTACATAAGAAAAAAATGTACTCTCTTTAAGTGAAGATAGTAAAAAAGTAATGTGTTAATTTCGTTATCAATAATGCAAGTTAAACATTTTTCCTAAAACAGTTATGCATAATTTAATATTCTTTGGCATGTTTTTAAATTTCTAAATGCATTTTCTTTTTCTAATATGGTTCTATGAATGCGAGTTAAGTATATCTTGCGAAAATTCTATAGTACTGTATGACGAGCAAGCGGCCAGGATATAAAATGGCGGCTGCAGGTCGGGGTGCGCTACTCTATAAATCTAGGGACTCTAAAGCAAGGGATATGATAACGTTACCTGCATTATGCTTACAACTTTTGCTGCTAGCCTGGACAATCTGTAGTTTCCAAGCCACAACGGGCTCCTTTTATAACTTTTTTTATTCTTATATCTATTTTAATTTTATTTAAAATTAGAAAAATAAAATAAAAGGGCGTACAAATCATCAGATTGCCATTGTACACTTTTACGCATTATGGTAGTTAGACAATTTGCATTGATAGTTATCTCCATTCTAAATAAGGAAACTGCATTCATTGTGACCTATCAAACTGGATCCGAAATTTTTCAGGATAATGATGGTGTCTATTTTGACTAGTCTTACAGAATCCTAGTCGTAGACGCCATTGCCGTAGACGTCATTTTTTAATAAATATTTTAAGTAGAGTGGATCGGGGAGATGATTTTTTATATATAACAAAAATAACAAATATTTTTTATTTTTTTAACAAAATTTTTGTTTAGCATATTACATAGTATTTATAATATATTTAGTTTAATTATTAAATAGTGAAAATTTAAAGGTCAGCTTTAAATAACATTTTAATTAATAATTAATTATTTCTTTCGTCATTATTAACAAACGATTATTAAATTATTTAAAAAAAAAAAAAAACATTTTTAAAATATTATTAACAAACGATTATTAAATTATTAAAAAAAAACATTTATTTTAAAATAATTGCATTTTAAGTGTTTTGTAAAATCAATTAACAATTGATTATAGTTTTTAATAATTAAATCGCAGCAATTAATAGCATTAAAAATTGATTTAGCCATTACCGATGATGTATGAAGGTTAATTTTTTTGTATGATAGCCAACAATAAAAACTTTTCAGTTTTATTGTATATTACTATAATTTCATTATTAATTAATTAAATTAATTATTAATCAAAATCAATATTTATGGTTTGAATGAAAAATATCAAATACTGGATTTTCTAATTCAAACTTGTTAAATAAAACTATTTATGAAATTAATATTTCATATTTTTTCATATTGTTAAAATCTAAACATCAAGATGAATAAAGCAATTAAATTCCTAAAATCTGGGCATTTTCTCATTAATCCTGTTAGTAATAGAATATAACTTTTTATAGATAGATGAGATAATAGTTATTATATAGGATGATATTCAAAATATTTAACCGATATGGTATGTGTGTGTACAGTATATATATATATATATACTGTGTATTCTTTGATTTATAAATATTAAACTTATACTAAATCAACTTAAACTTAACTTATAACGTAAAATTAACTTATACTAAATCAGTAATTATTCTTTCTATTTACACAAGAATTAAAACGCATTAAGTAATATTAAAACCAAAGTAAAACA
Organism: Olivierus martensii; assembly: GCA_000484575.1. NCBI lineage: Eukaryota > Metazoa > Arthropoda > Arachnida > Scorpiones > Buthidae > Olivierus > Olivierus martensii. The sequence continues at coordinate 58,741 of AYEL01079582.1, read as the reverse complement.
TTTGTGAAGCAGTAGTGAATTCCTATTTCAAGATGAATAATAATCTAATGGTTCCCCTAAAGCAAGGTTCCCAAAGTTTTGCTAGGTGAGGTTTTGCCTAGGTGGGCCAAATTGTATATTCCAAAATATTTGGCGGGCAAAAAAGTTTTATGGAAAAATATGTTCAAATCAATAAAAAGTTAGACAGAAGTGTTATGGAAAAATACGTTCAAATCGATAAAAAGTTAGACACAAGTGGAAAGTTATTCTATTTTAACATAATCGTTCTTTATTTATGACAATAATTACTTTTTATTACAAACCGTATAACATCATTCTTTATTTATGACAATAATTACTTTTTATTACAAACTGTTAAGATAACACATTAAAAAATAATTAAACAAAAATAACTAAATAATTTCAAATAAAAAAGAAAAAATAATAAATTCATCAATCTGAAGTGTGTGACTTGTGCAGTTGTTGTTTTCTTTTAATAATATCATTAAGCCTTAGTTCTAAGAAGGTTGAATGTATTCTTAACACCGCTTGTAAATTGGTTCTAAGTCAGTTGAATGTATCCTTAACACAGCTTGTAAATGTTCCAATATCATTGACCCTTGGTTCTAAGTCGGTTGAATGTATTCTTAACACCTCTTGTAAATGTTCACCAGTTATTTTGATCTCAATTTGGACTTATTAATACTCATGATTGAGAAAGTTTTATCGCATATAATAAGTGCTTCCAAATAATGAAAACATATTTAGAAGATACATGTATTTTTTAACTGAACAATTTTTAATTATAATATGATAAAAATAATTTATTTTTGTAAAAATATAAATTATCTCTATGAATTCAAGACCGCGGATGATCCGCATTTTGGAAACCCCTGCCCTAAAGTAATGTTTCCTAAACTTTCAATACCCGCATACTCCTTTTAAAATTTTAGTAGCACTACTACATCACTCTTAGACAAATGTAATTTGGAGAAATTATAATAATATTTTATTCAAACACGTACACGAATAATTATACGAATAAAGGTATTCAGACATTTTTATTATTTGCGAATACTGAAAGATATTTTAAAGCAAAGGTGTGAAATCTTGTGAAGTGAAACAGAAATATAAAAGCAACAAGCGTAGATTTCTATACCAAGTTATTCAAGATAGATGAATCTGATCACTCAATTCATTCCATTATTTGATCAGTTTCGAATTTATTGAAAATCGATATAGGATATGATAACTGAGAGAAGATATTTCATTTATTTTGGGGCAATATTTCGAATAAATATTATCCAATCTGAATGAAATATATACAGTACTCTATTGGAATTCTCTGAGGAATAAATTGTATTGAAAATAATCGATTCTCTTATTACGTAGTAATAACGAATCGATTTTGATCATTTTTAATAAAAATCCTATAGCGAAGCGGCTCTCAATCTGTGGTACGCATACTCCTAGGGATACGCGGTGGAGAGGTTAGGAATACGCGAAAATAATATTAGTAATGATAGAAAACATCAAAAAAGGAGTTAAAATAACAAACAATACCAAATATAGAGTTTTAGTTTATAAAGAGGAACTTATGTGAAAGTTGTCACTAGACCCGCCCACCACTAGTCATATCATATGATTGCATATCTGTCCTTCCTCTCTTTGTCAAAATTGTTATTTTAATAGAAAGCGATCCATCATTTTAGTGTTTGATTGAACTGCCGGATTGGCCTCGTGGAAGCGCTTCGTCTTTCCACTCTGGAGGACCCGGGTTGAGTCTCGATTCCCAACCCTTGAAAATATTTATCATGAGGTCCGGGCCCGGTTCGTGGATCCCCGTCCTCCACAATCCTGCTGATCCTTCCTCAGAAGTGGGCAGCCTGTGGAAGGGTGTGAGAGGGGATAATGAAAATAAACAATGCTCATAATTGGAAATCCAAATCAAGAGGTACGCGAGAGAAAAAACGTTGGGAACCGCTGCTATAGCGGATCCCAATAATTTACCGCTGCTATAGCTGATTTTAATATATGCGAATTTCATTTAAATTGGATAATACATAATTTATTATTTTGACAAACAAACGACCTACCTGATATGACCGAATATCGACCATTTTCAATATATGATTTATTCACTAGAGAATTCCAATATTATGTACTACATACAGGATGATTCAAAAAGCTTGTGCCAAAATTTCCAGACTTGTAGCGGATAAAATTCTGAGTAAAAAAGGCTAGTCGTGTTTTTTTATTTGAGGCTCCTTTTAAAAGATATAACGCCTAAAAGTTTTGTGACATCATTTCCGATTCAGTCAAAAACTATTTTTAAAATATGCTTATTTGTGTTTTTAAAATTATCTATAAATTTTAATTATTTAAAAACTATCCTAAAAAAACAGAGAATCGAGAACTGATTGCTTATTAAAATAGCGATCGATTATTTAAATGAAACGTAATTGGTTTATAAACGTAGCATTTATTTTCGAACATTATAATTTTTGAACGTTAAATTGCTGTGTGCTGTGCTAACGTTAATTAGGTGGGATTCAACTGGTGCGAATCGGCTGAATCCCACCATAATTATTGATCTAAATGAGAAAAGACCACTTTAAATCGGATGAAAATCGGTAATATTTTTAAAATTTTCATTAAAAAATCTCTAAAATACGTGCCATATATTATATGACCTAATAATCTATCAAAGACATTTTTAGCATACCTCCAAATTCTTGATCTAATTGAAATATAATTATTCTTAAACATTCTTTTGTGATTATAAAATTTATTTCAAAATTCGAATAAAAAATTGAAAAATGAATTTTAATCCGAGTAGTTACAGATTTCATTGTAACTCTCCAAAATGTTCTTAATCCGAAATTTTTATTGTAATGATACTTAACATTAATTCTATAGCCGAAATTCTAACTTTTTATTTTCTAAAAATCATATTATGCACAAGAATTGAAAACATTATCATGTATATAATATTTTTATAAATTTGGACTAACAGCTTGATTCGCTCGATCAATACCTAATGCAAGTTGATGACAAAGTATAACACTATTGAAATAATAGGTCATTAATCCGGCCAGTATGATATCCACGCTATTCAGTTGGAATTTCAGTGGTTTAATTTCATGATCCAATGAAAAAAGTTTATCATTGGATTATGTGATTTAGATTTTATCAATAATGATGAGATCTGACAATGGACACAAATGAAAATGTATTTTCATTCATAAATCATGATTCACAAATAAAAATTAATTAAACAATACTGTAGATTTTATTAAAGACAAAATAATTATTGAATAACTAGATATTCGTTATGAAAATACACAGACGTAAGATAACTGGTATAGAAAACTAAATATAGTTTAATAATAGTAAAAATACAAATTTAAAATATATAACATTCACAAAGATTAAATTTCCTTTTTTAAATTAAATTTTAATGTTTAGCTCTCATAAAGATCTATTTTTTCCTTCAACTGCAAAATGGAATGCTAATTTTGTAATATTTCAATGCTTTAAACTTGTAAGAAGTACAAAGTTCTGGTTTATGTAATAATTCAGGATTAGCTAGTTTTGCTTAGCTAACGATAGTGCCAGTTAAGGACGAACTATGACATCATTGGCATATACCGTATATCATCATCGGAGTTATTTTAAAGTATTTCTTAAAAATGCGAAAAATCTTGGGTTCATTGAATATGAAATATATGAAACCTGTTCCAATACAAAAAAAAAGATTTGACTTTTCGGGCCGGTCCCCGAAAAGTTTCAAAATCGGGGTTTCACTGTAGTTGTAAAAACATAAATAAATTAAAGTTCTATCTACTAAAATCAATTGCAATAAATTCCCAAAAATATACTATACTAATTTCACACTATTGAGCTTGTTATTATGAATTAATTATAACTGTAAAAAACTACATAATGTAATTTGAATATACAATATTGTCTATGAATATTGTGTTAAACTATATTGCAATAGAACAATTAATGGATTTTTCTATAAGGAAACGCTTTGAATTTCCAATCAAAAGACCCAAGATCAAATAAGGATTCCATATTTTAGAAAATTTATATGAAGGTCCAGGCCAAACCTGTCTATCCCCTTCTGTTACAGTTCAGTTTATCTTCATTATATAATTGCTATAAAATATTTTTTAATTGAAATTTTCACTTAAATCATGCTTTTAATTCATTTCATTATTCAATAATACAATAATGATTAGATGACAGAAATTATCAAATAATATCAATTATCAGAAAGAAGTAACTCTAGGAACATAACCCTGGCTTATAACACTAAGCCTATTGGTTTTCTGATTTCAGTTGTCATATCAGTTATAGCTGTAATTTTCAGGAACTTAATTTGATGTAAAGTCCCAATTTAATTCTACAATAACTTGTTTAATCAATTCAAAAATCAAATTAATCCAAATAAAAATGCTATTAAAGCAATAGTTTCAAATACTGAATAAATCTTAAACTAATTGAACTTAAAATTTCCAATCATGCTACAGAAATATTTAACTGTGATATATCAACAATCACTTCAATAATATTGCTAAGTTTATTTGTTGCTTATAATTCACACCATCTCAATCATTTTAGACAGCAATCTCCTTATACAATTAATTCATATAGATAGCTTGTACTCAAGCTCATTTACATAAAACAATTTCTACTTCTGGTTACAAATAATTATCTACCTTATGGGGATAGCAAGAAAGTAGGGGATGAGCAAGTTGCAGCCTATAGACCACATGTAGCTTGTCTAATTTTAAAGTATGGCCTATGATCTAATTTCAAAAAAATAAATAAAATATTAAAATTATTAAATATTTATTATATATTCCCATAAAAATCTTGTAAAAAAGTTTTTCATTATAATATTGTTAATTCAACGAATATTTTTAACATCAAAATCTAATTAAAACAGTTACTGTCCCAGAAATTTTACTCAATGATTTTACCACAAAAAAGGACATACGTCCATATATATGTTTCTTATTGTACAAGGTGATTTAGGGCTCACAATACCAGCTAATATTTTAATACAAGTATCCCTCCTATAACACAGTAGATATGTTTCTAAAAATACTGTGTTGTGTGAAAGTGTGTTATATGAGATCTGGAACCAATACAAAATGGAGAGTTACATTCCAAAACTAATTAAAAACAAATAACTTTCTTTAATTCCACATAAGAAATATAATTTCTATTAAGAATATTAATAACACAAAACATATAAAGGAAACTATTTCCATTTTTTTTTTGGAATTAGTATAAAGTTTGTAAAAATATTTACATTTGTTTTCCACACATTTTCGACTTCGCATATTAATTTTTCTTGACATTCTGGATTCAAAGCTAAAAAATACATGGCATAAGTGAGTGTAGTTGTCGTTGTTTCATTTCCAACGAAGAGGAACATGTTACACTGTGCAAACATTTCATCCATGCTCATGGCTGTAAACATACTAACTTATTATTCAGCGATGGAAAATATTTTAAATATAAATATTTTATATACTCTTATTCTTTGGAAGAATTTCAATCTGTTCTTTTTCGTCTTCTTCTTTTATATCTTCTAAAGGTTTATCGACAAATCCTCTTTGAGCATCTACCATTAACTGAAGAAAATCGTTTCCTCTCTAATTAAAAGTCACCAATTTAATAAATATCTTCTTTTATTCTTATAAAACTTTATAATTCATTATTAAACAATATTTATAACTTACTTTTTTCTCTTTGTCTCTTTGTTGGATAACATGACTAGCAAACTTTTTAAAATACATAAACGTGCCACCATTTATCTTATCCAAATTTATAAAACGTATTAATCCCGGAAATAAAACTATAAAAATTCAAATTATAAATTAATGAAATAGTAGAAAATTAAAATTTCTTTAAAAAAATATATCTGCATTCGGTATGAGAATTACTACGAAACTTTCATGATTCATACTGAAAAGAATTATTATTAAATATATTTAAGTAATATTCATATTAGAATTTTAATTAATTTGCTAACATATCAAAATAAAGAAAAATGGTGAATCTGTGTTTGTAAGTTTTCTGGCTCTTTCTACGAATTCGTTGTGCGGATCATTAAGAGAACTTAATTTTGTTCCGAAAGCAGTTGAAGATATCACATCCACCGAAAAATGATAGAAGTATCTATTAAAAAAAATTATAAATTTTAAGAGATTAATTTTTTATGTATATTTATTGTTATCGTCATTGTTTATAATGCAATATTTACTTTTTGCAATCAATCAGTTTGTCGTTTTTGACCAGTTTCTTTAAATTTTCCGTAAATTTTTCTGCACATTCTCTTACTAGATAGGCTAGCTAAAATTTTAAAATTATTGATATTAATTTCTCTCTTCTTAGAGAAAAGAAACAAAATAAATTTATCTAATCTTTTTAAAAATAAATAATGTCTATATAGATTTGAAATCTAAGATAAATGCTATTAAATATCTTAATAATCAAAATTTTGCGCTATTAAAACAAAAAAAAACCGTGATAGTTAAAATGATTTTATTTCATTCATTATTAATTAAAATAAAAGTATTAGTTTGATGATTTTAACTTAGATATATTGTAATTTGGCTATTAATTAATTTACATTATCTTATAATATAAATTAATTTCAGTTTGTTTGATTCCACATAATATATACAGGTATATAAAAATAAACTTAAAAACTAACTCTTCTCATCCTATTACTGGTGAATGTTGGGCTCATAACACATCGAATCCTCTTCCAATCTTCGTCTCCTGCGAAAACTAGCATCTTGTCCGTTAAGGGTTCTCCAAATTTCAATGGCTATAAAATTATAATCATTTATTATTAATACTTGAGACATAAATCTTAAAATTAGTTCGTTTTAGATAAAATTGTACTTTAAAACAGTCACAACAAGTAGTTTTGATAAGAATTAATCTCCTATTTACTGAAAAATATCGTTATTAGAACATTGAAATTATTAAATACTTGAATTAAAACGTTTTGCATTAAGCTTCTCTTTAATGAATCAATTTTTCGTTGAATTTCATGACAATTTGTTCAGCAGTTCGTCAGTTATTAGGAAATCTTTAGAAGTTTTAATGTCTTCTATTTTAAAATGGTTGAAATAGCAAATGTTCTACCAGTTACCTATAAAAGCAGAACTTTCCAAATAAATATCATAAAAATCCTTAAATTAGTTCAAAACACATTAGACGGGACACATCGATAAAAAACCACAATAATCTTATTAACTTCACTTCCATTTAGAAAATATAATAAAATGAAATTTTATAAAGTAAAATGAATATAGGTATCCCTCCTATTAACTCGGTAGATAGGTTCCTAAAAAACACCGTGTTGTGTAAAACTGTGTTATATGAGACCTGGAGGCAATACAAAAAGGAGAGTTACGTTCCCAAACCAATTAAAAACAAATGACTTTCTTTAATTCCAAATTAAAAGAAACTTAATTTTTATTAATAATAATAACACGAAACATAAAGAAAGAAAAAAATATATATATATTTAAGACCCTAAAAAATAATAGTCTATACGTAAAACAAAAGGAAAGAAAAAGTAGTCATTTTATAATTATTACCATTGTTTCGTTAAAACGAGAACTTTTTTCTTTAACAATATCAATTTCACTTTCTGAACTTTTTTATGCATTTAAAGTTTGTGTATCTTCTGCTCTCTTAACAAAATCTATAATCAAACTCGCTACAACCCGTTGGAAAATAATCGTTCCTTAACACATACTCAAAAAAATTTTTGAAAAAAAAATTTTTCTGCTCTTTCACATTCCTCTATTGAAGAATAAAAACATTTTTTTATCCAAAAACTGAACGTTTGAAACACAAAATGCTCAATGGTCGTCAATTAAAACTCAATTTCAAAATTAATTCTATTAACTGCAATTCAAATCGAAATCGAAAATAGATTTCATATCGTTCCTCTCATGACAAATAAACGAAATTTCATTTATAACATATATTTTAATTTTAGCAAAGTACTCCCCAATGATTGCAATTTATGTGCATATTGTGTGTTCATAGAGTGGATTTACAAAAATTAATAAAATTGTTTTGTGTTTTAGGACAGTAAATATAATTTTCTAGCTGTGTTAAGTGTTTAGAAGTACCGTGTTATGTGAGGGTTTCCGCAATTTTCAAATCGTGTTAGAACGAAACCGTGTTGTAGGAAGCCGTGTTACAGGAGGGAAATCTGTAGTTTGCATAAAATAATTTTCAAAAGCAGTATAGTAAAAGTTCTCTTTAAGGTATACAGTATATTTTTTCTTGAATTTTGATCTTTCTGGAAAGTTGGTGGAAGTTGATATTATTGTAAAAATTTTCATTTATCTGACACTTCCATTCCAAATACAGAGCTACAAATATTTTATTTCTTCGATATTACAAAATAGCACAATAGACATCAAATTCAAGTGGAAATTCAAAACATTCAAAAATAAATTACAACTTTCAAGTTTAATAACACACACAATTAATAAAATAATGATAAGTTGAGAATCTCTAATTTATGCTATTTTAGAATACAGGAAGTTTCTAGTTTACGAGTCCCCAGATTTACGTATTTTTATTTTTATTTTTTCAAATATGAGGTATCAAAAAATTGAAAATATGAACATTATTTGCAATAAATAAATGGTTAAAATTCATAAAAGCGCATTTAAAACATGCACGTAGCTATACAATACAGTACAACTCGATTTGTAGCAGAAAATTCATCGTCTGCCATGAAATCGGAAAAATCAAAATGGCTGACCGAGAAGCGGGAGTAGCGTGCGCTCTAGCGGCCATTCGTTCACCGGCAAACTGTGTAAATAACTTTCATTCCCGACTGGTTCTTAATACATTATTCACTATACAGAAGTTCGTCTAATCACTTGTCGATGATAATGGAAAAGAAAAAAAATTATCTTAATATTCTTAAAGCATAAATAATTTTTTATCATCATAATTTACTTGACTTTAAAAGTTGTTTTCATTTATTTAGATATATAAAACATTGCTTAATTATATACTATTGATTTTGTTGATATTTGCTTAATTTTATTATAATAAAATTTCATTGTAGAGAACGGAACTCTTGAATTAACATTATATCTTTGGGAAATTGACTCTTAGTTTACGAGTTCTTACTTTGCGATCCTACTTCAGGAACAAATTAGCTCATAAAGTTGGGAACTTCCTGTATTCCTTGATTGCAATTTATGTACATATTGTGTTTATGAAAATTTAAGTCTCTTGCAATTTCACATTGCCAATTACTGAAAGAACTTACTGATCTGTTATGAAACATATGGAAATCTTTAACTAAAATCCTTTTCAGAATATCAGGTTCAGCCACTGAAAGTTCAGGTAGTGTGCCCAAGAACGTTCTGAAATTACAATGAAAAATAACTATTTATTTAATTAAATAAGAAATGTAAAATAGTTACTTTACAGTAAATAGTTGAGATATAGCATTTATTAATACTAGTTTGATTTTTCTTGATAACTTTAATTAAGTTAAATAATAAAATACATTTGATATGCTGTATTAATAATTTTAAAATACTGACCAAAAATAAGAAACAAATATTGCACTCAAGTACAAAATTTAAGTTACAAGCACCAAAAAGCTAAATTCGGTGACATTTCTTTATGAAAATGTGCGAAACTTTGTCCATAAGTACATTATGTTAGACCTGGACAACCCGAATCGTTCCCCAGGCCACACATTAGATAAAACAATATTTAAAAACTAAAATTAATTAAATATTATAACAATATGTATTATTCCACTTGTAACAATATTAAGATTTGTATGCCACAGATATGTTGTGGAAAGATGTTTTCACTGATATAAAAACCACATCGCGGATCACATAAAAGTATAGGGCTGTAGATTGGCCATGCTTGTGATATATATAGTATTAAATATAAGAAATAAATATATTATATTGCACGAGTGGCCAAACTTCATATCACTACGAGCTATATAGGAGAATCTCAAATACTTGAGGGCTGAATTAGTTTCTTTCTGGATCAATGAGAGCCACATCAGTATTTTCGAGTAATTTTAACAATGGATCCACAAACTGTTTATTATATATTTCACTTGCATTTATTTGGTAACGATACATACTATTTTTTAATAAATGAACAAATTACAAATATATTATTTTTTAAAATTAAATAGGTATTTGCTTCATATTAACTATTGACTTTCATGGTATGGAGGCACAGTGAAAATACCAAAGAGCCACAGTTTGCCAGCGTAATTGTATTGCTATATAAAAATAAACATTTGATTATGAATAATTCATTACTGTATTTATTTGTTGTTTAAGGATATAAAAATGTATCGATGGAATTGTATAAAATTAATTTAAATTAATGACTGAGAATAGAATTTTTCTTCTAAACATGCTCAACAAGATTGAGACTGATCTTGCATAATACACATGTAGCATGTTTCTTGTATAATGATGTACAGTATTATACACACAAATATTGTGAAAAATAAAACTGTTTTACTTGCAACTTAATTTTCGTACTCGGTGAGGTTTGTGAAAGCTACGTGAGATAAAATGAGAATGCATCCATTGCATTTTATTTTCGTATTTTATCATATCAATAAATTATAAAGTAGAATCAGAGATTCTCAGCCATTTCATGATTCAATTTTACTGCTTAGTTTGTACTAATTAATTATAATTTTAATTTATAAAGGAAATTTTGATATATAACAAGAATTTGATATATATATATATTGATCCGTGACTCAAATGTGGAGCGATTATTATAATTCATGGAAAAAATAAATTATTTTCTAATTAGTTGTATCCATAACAATTTAGTGGATGACATTTTAATATATACTTATTTTGAATAGATTTTTTTAAAATGCCGTTGAATCGCACAAGGAAAAATTTCGATAGTAAACACTTCAGAACATACCATTGACTGAGTAGCATCTGTAATAATATCAACGTGAAGACTGAATATTAGAATTCAATGGGCCAACCCTATATCCTCAAAACTTATCATCTCCTTACCGAACGCATCCTTTATCTTGGAATGATTAAATTTAAAGGATTAAAATAAATATGTCATCAAAATCATATTCAATGACATAATCTACATGTTGAAGGCCATAAAAATCTCCTAAATACTTCTGTAATTTTGTTATCAACACTGTACAAATATAGTTATAAAATTGTTATTATTATATACTAATTGGCGTACCCAATGCTAACTGAGTAGTATTTTAAATGCAATCAATTTAGGGAAATAATAACTTACGATCAGCAACATGTTCTTATAAGGCTCACTTTCCTTTTGCAAGTAGACTAAAAATCTTATTTAAATGTTGCCTGCTGATCTTCCTTTTTAAACTTCTCCCAACCTTATCATGACTGCAGGCCTTAGTGAGCTCTAGAAATTTATCCAATGAATATAAACGACAAATGAATCAATCATTTGTGCTACCATCGTAATCTTAAGCTGAGAATCTCTGAGTTAAATATATAATAATAAATCTCACCCATATATCCGACCATATTTCGCATAATTTTCCATCTGTACTTGGTGAAATGGCTAAAAATAATTAAAATCATTTTAATATTTTATATATTTTTCCATTTATCATTTATTAGATCTTGTTTTCTTTTAATGATAGAAAATTCTTATCTATTAACTAATCGAACAGAACTGTGCCAATGATTAAATTCTCATAATTAAAAAATGTATGCAAATCTGATTTTTCAAATATACGATATAATTTTATGCTGTCAGAGATTTTTTAAGGTGATAAAAACAATTTCGGACACATCAATTCGTTTAAGAGCCGTTTTTATAGTCGAATGCCTATAAAAAACGGCTCCTAAACGAATTGATATACCCTAAATTATTTTTCCTTTCTATGCGCAATGCTCTTCAGTCAGTTAGTGAAATGACAGAGCTTTGACCTGCTTGCACTCCATTTGTCCATTGTCATTTATGGGATGATAAAAGTTTAGGAACCTATAATTCCGTTTTTCTTTTACATATATCGAAAAAAAATGATTAAAATATCAATTTTTATTCTGTTTTTCATTCTTTTATGATGATAACGAAAAATTTGTTTTAATATGGATATACAGTGGATTCCGCTTAATTGGGACACTTCGGGCCAAGCCATTATATATATAAACAGTGGATTCCACTTAATTGGGACACGTCGGGCCAAGCCATTTTGCCCCTACACGACGCTCTTCCGATCTCCATTTTGGCCCAATTAAGCGGCTGCCCCGGCAACATTAAGTAACCTAAGAATCCTTCTCTACAGATCAGGACACGTTGGGACTAAGCCATTTTGGTCCAGCTGTCATCAACGAAGTAATAATAAATTCTAAAATAAAATATGTAATTCGTAGATAAGTAAATAATAGGTAAAAAATAATAATTAGATACCTATTTTAATGATTTATTAGAATACGTACCTAATTATTAGTTTTTTACCGATCTCCGTCCTCAATACATAAATAATAGGTAAAAAATAATAATTAGATACCTATTTTAATGATTTATTAGAATACGTAATTATTAGTTTTTTACCGATCTCCGTCCTCAATATTGGGCCGCTAATATTCACGCCTCGCACGCTAATTATAGAAAACTATTGTTCTAATGCTTCTTCGACTTCTGTATCCTTTCCATCACGCTTTCTTTTGGATGTTCCTGGAATTTCTTTCTGTAATGCCCACTCCTCACCCAGTTGATTTTCTTGTAGGAGACGCGCTATGGTAGATTTTAGTTTATTTCAGCGAGTCTACTATAACTTGTAATAAATGATTTTGGTTTATTTCAGCGAGTCTACGATAGCTTGTATTAAATGGGTGGCTTTTAATTTTATTCAGCCAAGCAATTTTACTTGAGTGTAAAATCCTTTTTTGACATCTTTGAAAAGATTAGTGCATGTATGTCAGCCAAACAATTTTACTTGAGTGTAAAATCCTTTCTTGACATCTTGCCAAAGATTAGTGTATTGTATGTGTATGTGTATTGTATGTGTATTGTACTTTGGAAAAATCCCTAAAATATATCAAAAATTGAAAATTCCTTTTCTGCTACTGTCCTAATTAAGCGAAAAGTTGTCCCAATTAAACGTTTAAATTATGCATTAGTTTATTAGTTTGGTTTTCGTTCTTTGAGATTTGTTCCAATTAAGCGGAATCCACTGTATTAATAAATTTTATAATAGCAGTAGCAAGTATGTTAATCGTAACATAGACCGTCGAAGTCAAAGAATTCCAGTACAGTATCAGGTTGAGGGAACGTGAACGTGACTTTTATAAAAGTGTAGATGCAAATATTTAATAGATGCAAATATAAAATGGTCAAAGAATTCCAGTACAGTATCAGGTTGAGGGAACGTGAACGTGACTTTTATAAAAGAGTAGATGCAAATATTTAATAGATGCAAATATAAAATAATTTTTCTGGACAAAATAAGCATTTATTTAAAAATTAAAACAATAATTTTTGCAGTACTCTCACGATTTTAAGCCACGAGCCGCCACTGATAAAGCATAAAATATTATCTACAATAAGTTTAAAAAAAGTTCATTTTCATAAAACATTACTTACCTTTTTCATAAGCTTACGTGTTTCTTTCAAGAAAGACCAAATATCCACTACTGGTGAGATTATTCCTCGATCTTTCCAAAATCGGACTTTCTTGTAAATAAATCTAAAATAACTTATAGGTTAGAAGAAGATATATATAATGATTTACATTTTTTATAGATTATCGTTCCTGTTCCACTTTTATACATATCTTATATATTGGAATAATATCGTAGCTATCATTCACGAAAATAAATTAATCTCCAAAAATTAACTGAAAAACTGTAGTTACATTTTTAAGCTGTAACGAATAATGGATCTGCTTTAAATTAGATAGATAAGTAAATAACAGTTCAAATTATTTTTTGGAAAAGTTAAAAAGTGCTATAAGAGTCAATAAAAATTTTCTAACGATTTCAGTAAAACTGAGGAAATAACTTTTTTATTCAGGTATAAATTTCTGTATATTTAAATTATACTGTCAAGTTCCTGCAAATTTTAATGCTCCAGTTTTTTCTAACAAAAATGTAAAAAGAAAAATATTTTTATTCAGCCTATAATCAAAAGATATATTAATCTTTTCATCTACTTTAATTTTTGAGTCATTGAAATTTAATTCTGTTATCGGACACAGTAAGTTATCAAACTTTCCAAAATAAATTTTCATCATTGGCCAGACGCAAAACAAATTTTTTATATATTTTGTTAGTAATTTTTAATTTAAATATATTAAATTTAGAACAGAGTTAAATAATTAAATAAAATTATTATTTAGTTGGAGGTTTAAAAAAAAGAAACAACTCATACTGCTACAATTTTTTCACATTCGACCGAGTTTCATCGAATAAAAAATTGAACGTCTACATTATTTTATAATACAGTACTACGAATGTGACCTCTATAACCGCATAAATATATATAATTTTTTATTTATTTCGATAACTTTATTATATAATTTTTACAATTTTAAACGACTTAATATAAAATTTTACATCAAATGACCTTGATTTAATTTTTACTATAAAAAAGTAATTGATGCGGACGATAAGCTTGTTTATCTGACTTTCCTTATGCATTCAAATTTACGTTAGTGCAGAAAAAATTCAGTAATTTAATTTATGAATTTTTGATCTAACCAAATAATTATAACTTTTAAAAATTAATCTGTTTTTATTATTTTTGACATCAAACTTTAGAGAAATGTCCTCGATCATATATATACATAAGTTTTGGTCGTCGCGCTTCGGTAAAACTATTGCTCACAATATTTAATTATGAATTTTGTAATGTTTTCTGTCGAACGAGAAATTTTAAAAATTTGAATACTCACCGTAAACACGAAATGATTAAAATTATCGCCAATAGCATCCATAATGGAATATCGTATAGCATCCAATGCATGATTAGTTTAACCAGTCAACCCCTACTTCTGCGACTTGAGTCATCTAACTGGAAATCGTTTATGAGTGACCTTGTTCGTTTAGTGTATAACTTGACCGCTTATTACATCATTTTGTAATATTTAACATTCAATTTTTCTTTTGGTTGCAGGCTTGCAGCAGTAACGTTAATAGTATATTAAAGAATAGCTTATACCTTGTTCGTTTAGTGTATAACTTGACCGCTTATTACATCATTTTGTAATATTTAACATTCAGTTTTTCTTTTGGTTGCAGGCTTGCAGCAGTAAAGTTAATAGTATATTAAAGAATAGCTTATATATCAAAACTTTTGTCAAATATGTAACAAATCAAATATTTTTATAAGAGATAATAGTTTATTCTCTTATCACTATATAAGTTCATAATCATATCTTTAATTTCGTCGTCCATAAGTCTAGTATGCATCGTATATCAGACAAAATAAATTTCACTATCGTTTAAGCATTTTAGAACTCATGAGTATGCTTGATTTTACAGTTATTAATATATTCTATATTAAGAAAAAATAATTTGAAAACTTAAATCGAGATCTCACAATCCGATAATACGTTTTTCCTATTCATTCAATTTTTTTTTTCTGTCTTGTGTTTCTTATTCTACCATTGTTTGATCACTTGACCTGTTATAAAATCATCGAAATAATATATCATTTTATTATTACTTAAATGATATACTATAAATTTCTTTCACTAACAATTTAAATTGAATAACATTATTAAGATGTGATTTTCTACTAAATCTTCTCGAATTAGTTTATTAAAATTAAAATTTCCAGCTGTCTTTCAGTTTGATTTAATAATTTTTATGCAGAATTAAATTGACAAATACACATAATAGAATCTTGATGATTATTTTTAAATTCTACATTTTTTTCATGCATTCCAGCTAAAGCTACCAAAATTTTAGCTGTTCATAGAAATGACAAAATTCGCACTGGAAAATTGAAAGCATTTTTCTGAAAAATAGAATCTGTGAGTAAAATATCAACCAGTTTTCGATGTTTTTCTCGTAAATATTCATCATAACATGTAAAAGAGGCATAGAATATTTTGTGGTCCTACTTACTAACTTTTCAACTTGAATATGCATCAAGTTTTCTGATAAAAATTCTTGTCATAATATTTATTAATGTTTCAAGAGATTCAGTTAATAAAATGTCATTTCTCTAGCATTTTAATGTTTGATCAATAATAATTTCACTTAAAACAAATCTCTCTCACTTTTACTTAAATGGCAATGATCAACAAATCTACTGTTAAATGAAATTGTTGCTAAAACTGCGATTCCTTAGAAAATTCTAATGGCAATTTTTATATATTTTATGTTCTGACATGGTTTCATTCATAAAATATCAGTGAGCAAAAGAAAATTTAGAAACAAACAGTTTATAAGAACCGAAAATTTATAACTATAAAATGTAGAGATTATCTATCTTATAACAATAAATCAAATGAAACTGATCAAAATGCAAAAAAAAAATGAATTAAAAAAATATTCATGATATTAATTATATTCCAGAAATATTAGATGACAAAATATTCCAATTTGATAATTACTTTTCTAACCTATTAATTGTAAAAAATCTGCAAGATTAAAATTGACACAATGCAATTCTATAAAAACCATACGCATTATATTCAATTCTATAAAAATTGCATATGATGTGAAACAGCGTAATTTGAGAGATAAATAAGTGGCAATTTTTAACTAAATTCATCCAATAGTTATAAATCAATAAATGTTTTACAGCAAAGTAGATAATAATATGGTATTATACTATATTATTAAATAAATATAATTGTTATGTCATATTTAACATGCTTTATATATAAGAAAAACTAAAAATAATAATTTTTATTTTAAAAAAAGCATTAATTTAATACACTACCTCGATTGTATAGCGAGCAATTAAAATTTGACTTTTATCTTGTCATTTGGAGACTTTTTCTTTCTGTGTATTTTATCTTCTTGCTTATTTCTTTATAAATTATTTGATAAGAATTGTACTATTTATTGAGATATAGTTTGAATTAATACAAAACAAAAATTTAATTATTTCAATAAATAACGTAGTATGTACTTGAATTTTGAGTTGTACTCCAATTTCTTCGAATTTATTTTGTCATTTTTTTATATTCGGCATAAAAAGATTTCTAAATTTATATACAGTACAGAATTAAGACAGTGTTGAAGCGAATTAGCATTAGAGGAATCAGTGTAACTGTAATTTCATATATTTATCTCAATAAGCAGGTTTTTTTTCTTTATATTCAGCTATTTTCTCTTCTTCGATTTCATGGTGATCTGTTTTGGTTGCAGGAAAGGCTAACCAGTAAAATATTCTAAAAGTTTCTAGAAATAATCAAACATGAATATTCAACAAAATGAAGTTTCTAGAAATAATCAAACATGAATATTCAACCAAATGATTTTTAACATAAAATTTATATTTTTTTAATTTTTATTTTTATACTTAAAATTACAAATTTATATTTTGAATATAAAACATTTGACAAAAGACTTTATAGTAACAATTCTAATTAGGATGAAGTGAGCAATTTATAAATTCTTCATCTTTGTTTCTTCAATTGCAATAAATCGGAAATGCTTCAAAATATATATCAAACAGAATTTAGCTTCCATCATTGCAAATCTTTCAGCGATGCAGTTTCTTGGTCCTTCTCCAAAAAGTATATAAACAGAAGAAGGAATCGAGGATCTGTTTTCTGGTGAAAATTTAATAATAAATGAATCTTCTTCGAAATATTAAAATTTAATATATCATGCAATATAACAATTTAATTTATGAAAATCGTAAAGAAAATAAATCGAAAATGTTGTTTTATCTCAATATTATCTTTCGGGAATAAATGAGTTAGGATCGGGAAATCGTTCGGGATCGTGTAACATAGAATATATTGGAATTCCAATAATCATCCGTTTAGGAATAGCAATTCCTGAATCATCTAAAGCAGGGGTGTCCAACCTTTGGTCTTCATTGGGCCACATTTGAAGAAAAAAATTGTCTCGGGCCACACATAAAATATATATATTCTAACTATAATTATTAAGCAAAAAAGTCAGTAAATAATGCACAATATATGATATCCACCATGACAAATAAGCAAAAATATCGTAGCATAATAATCTTTGACTTCTTTTTGTTCAGAATTTTTTTAAAAATCATTGAGCGGGTCAGGAACTTTTAAACACTGAAATAAGAAATATTTTAGAAAATACAAATAGGAAATGTAGTTAAGTATTTAAATTTCATTATTTTTTATATATTTTTAATACAAAAATAAAACAAATACATAAAATCTTAATGCTTTAAGATGGTTTACGATTTTATGCTGGGCCGCGGGTTGGACAGCCCTGATCTAACGGAATATCGTTGTTGCACACCCTCTCTGTTCTGAAATAATATAACTGATTACCCTTATATTCCACGAAACAATTTGTTTTAATTTAGAATCTATTATTTAATGCAACACCTGACTGAGACTAATGATATTCTTTGAGATTCATTAATAAAGCCTCCAACTAAGGTAGTTTAATTAGTTTTAAAATCTTCAAACTTCATTCAATATTAGATATATAATCAGGTGATTTTTATTTCATCACGATTTTATAAATCAAAACTATATGCAAGATAATATTCATTTGACTCTTGTTAAATCTCAGATATAATGTTCCATGATAATGAAGAAAGATCTCATATTTTTTAAAGCAAATACAAGATGTTTGGTTATGAATGAGTGAATCAATTGTGTATGCTTGCTTATTATGCAGAAAAGATTTTCTAAAATCAGAACATTTTATCAAAATGTCTGCTCTGAAAAGTAGCAAATTCAAAGAGAAATCTTAATTATAACAATGGTGAAATCAAGCAATAAACTTAAAAATTTATAGATGTATGTATTAGTTTGTCTCTTACACAAAAACAGTTTCAATCAAATTTCTTATTTTGAGAATAGATTAATAATATATAAGAAAATAAAATTTGTAAAAATAAAGATTTAAAAAAAAAGTTAAAAACACTAAAATTTTTAATGTATTGCATGCACTTACTCATTCCAATAGTTTTTATAATAATTAAATTAGCTTATTAAATATTAATGGAATAATAATTCAGAACAGAAAAAAATTAATTTAATTTGAAATTAATATAAAAATCTAATATTTACTCGTTCTTCCCAAAATTTGTTCACTTCTTTCAATAATTTTTCTTGGCATTTTGGATTCAGAGCTAAGTTGCGATCTTGGTTACGATTAACGATGATTATGACATTTCAGTGCAATTAGATTGGACGACAGATTGTAACCAGTAACAAAAAAACATTATGCACTGTGCCAATCTCATCCATTGTTAATACTAAAAAGAGATAAAATTAAAAGCATTATCAAAATTTTAATAAATATTCGTTTTTTATTTAATAAATCAGATTTGTTTATATAGATATTAGTTTATAAAAAATATTTTAAAACAAATAAGTGTGATGTATACATTAATAATTATAAAACAGTTAGCATATTCAAAAATCAGTAATAAAAAAATTTATTAATTATGAAAAAACAACTGTATTAGCATTTGTAAAAGTGTAAGGTTATAGAAATTTATTCATAACTACTTTTATCTTTTTAATTCGATTATAAATTTTTGATAAAAATGGTAATTCGGATATGATTAAAACATAAAAATTATTAAACTACTGTTCTTAGTGTAGTATAATATATTAACAAGAAAAATAAAATTATAAGCAGTTCTTAATTACTAATCTAATTTTGAAAGTTGATTATAAACACAAATTACTTTTCTTTTATCGATACTTTATTAATACTTTACTAGTAACAGTAATGAGTTTTTTAATTATCACTTTTAATAATCAATTAATAATACGCTATATTAATCTTTAAACTGTAAAAAAGCTTATTGTGTATTTTTTATTGCTTTTCAAAGCATAGTTTGAGCCCTGATTTTGAATGTATTGAATAGAAAATTATTTCTAGTAATTTTCAAAATATTATAAATCATATAGATTATTGTTACGTCATTGCATATTGTTAAGTCAGCAATAATTATCAATTGAAAATATAGTTGTTTTAATTATTATATCTTTTGTTTTATTGTTTGGAATTACTTTAATCTAAAATATTAATAAATGATAAAAATGCTTTGTTTACGAACGATTCATAACCATGCATTCCCATATAACGGTAATTGTAGCAACATATTTTATAAGGAACAGGTATTATGGAAATAATCTATAAACTTTTACTATATTTTTATATTTTTCGAAACGTAAGACGCATCAATATTTTGAAATGTAAATTTTTAAAATATAAATAAGGTGGAGTGGGATAAGTGCAAAGCGGTTTTTACAAAGTTGGACTTTAAACGAAGGTATTTTAACCGATCGTAAAAATATTGGGCAGGATCATTAACAATCGCATTCCACAGCTATTGCCGTATAATCATTTTTGAAAATTTTATATTTGCGACAAAATCTTACAAAATGTCAACTACCCCGCACTTAATCCGAAACAGGATAAGAGTATACATGCGAGTTAAAAAAGCTTTGAAGTTGATTTACCCATGCTAATTGGCAAGAGCAGAATTATGAACAAATCTACTATAAAATGCTTTTTACACCATTAAGATAGGTACTTTCGTTTAAGAGTTATTCTTTGTTAAGGAAACAAGGATTGAAATGTGAGAGGACAACTCCGTCCCACCGATTTCGATCAGCTTTAACATACAGGTTGGGGATAATCGAAAAGTGACTTGTGTAAAAGAGTTTAGGTCACTATGCCTTCGTTTTTAAAAAAAAAATTGAGGTCAAATGTCATAAAGCCGGATTGCACTGCTTATATGCCTAAAAAATTAGACCCCTTTTAACCAAAGCGGCGGCGTAATGGTTAAGGCGCTTACCTGTGGAACTGAAGGTTGTAAGTTCGAGTTTCGCTTACGTATCTTGTTTTTTCAAGTGAATAAATTAAATTATTATTAACAATAAAACTTCAGGTAAATCAAGTTTTTTTTGTCATAGTTACGTTTGGCAAAATCACTTTTCAATTACTGTTCGATCTCTTAATCGCATTATCTCTCTCTCTCTCCTGATTGTCGTAATTCACTATGCAATTCGGATATCTAATACTGTATATCCATTTGCGCTCGAAGCCTCTTTACGTATGGGATAGTAGCAACTCGCCGAATTTCTACTATCCCATTCGTTACTATTACAAAAAAAACTTGATTTTATCAATTTTTAAATCTTGTACATTTCTTTTTATGCTTGTACACTTCTTTTTAATGTTTGAGATCTTCTTTCTCGAGTATATTCGCCGTTTCTTCTGCCCCTTCGGAGCATTTTCCAATAAACTAGTACATTACTTTTTGTTATGCCAAAATTTCATAAGTAAACTTTACAATATGTCGAATTACTGTACGTGTAAGCTAACTTGCCGGTTGTAGCAAATTCATGTTCATGTGGCCGAAAACCTTTGATTCCACGTTTTCTCAGTTCATTTAATAAAGTTTCTGCTAGATTACTTAAAAACAAAAAAGAAAAAAATTTATCCTTAGGCAAAGTTGAACCGCCTGCCGCCCTATTTCGTGAGGTCTTTAAAAACGTTAATGTGAAATTTGGCATTGTTTGGAACTCGCAATATTTTCATCGTCAGGTTGTTATATTGGCATTGTTTGGAACTCGCAATATTTTCATCGTCAGGTTGGTATAAAGAAGTGGCCAATGGCAGATAATCATCCAAATGATCATTTGTAATTTGAATTCTTGAATTTTTTTTTTTTTTTTAAAGTTTGTATTTGAAAAAGCGGATTCGGACAAGTATGTCGACCCGAAACACGACAGAATTTTTTGCGCAATATGAGTTAATATTTGAAAATTATGTGTATACTCGAAGTGATAAGAAAATTAGTGATTTCACAATTTTAACGAAAAATAAATAAACAATAACAATACACTTGAAAAAAAAAATAAAAAATAATACAAAATAACGATAAAAAAATTATTATGTTTTCAGTTTAATTAAATTTGTAAGGAGGAATCAACTTGGAAGGAATAAACAAGAGATTGACCAAAAATCGCTCCGCGATCGATGTGTTGAACACCCCTGGTATACAGTGCCGGATAAATATATCTAATATTTATTATATTAAAATATTTTTTCAGATTAAAATAATATTTCAAAAATGTTAGTAAAGATTGATGAATCAATCATATGATTCATTCCATAGTTTTATTAAACAATTCTCTATATTAAGTCAATGTTTATAAATAAAAGTTTTCTATACTGAAAAATAGTGCTGATTTTTGTGTTCAATTCTCTATAATTTACTTCTATTCTTTCTGCTATTACTTATATTCTTTTAGGGAAAAATAATATAGCTAAAACTGTTATATAAAGATTTTTTTTTTAATCCAGAATATTTTTCTAAAAAGTTTAAAGTATTAGATTTTTAATGAGTGACAGACTATATTTGCTAATGATAGAAAAAGTAGATGAATAAAACATTTTGAATTAAAGAATAGTACTATGATTAACTTCTTTTTATATCCTATTATTATTATTATTCAATATTTGTACTATTACTAAAAGAGAATGGATGAGCAAGTGATACAATGACTAGCTCATTTTTCACATCTTTTTTATATGTAAACATTTTTATTGCATTATATGAAAATTAAAAATAGTCATCCCCTGAAGTTATGTTACAAAGCAGCAATATTCAAAATGAGCAATAATCTAAAACTAATGGCTTTAACGATCTGCAAACCCAGAGTCCAGCCTGAGCTCAGGTCTTTTTGCTATTTCCAAAAGTAAATAATCTAATACTAACCATCATCTATACAATAAAATAAAAACAAACAACCAACAAACTTACGGTTGTTAGAAGTATCAAAAAGTATTAGAAATAGATAACAAAAAAAGATGTTAGAAACTAGTACCAATAAATTGAATAAATTCCCAAAACAAGTAAAGTTAATTAATAAAAATTATTTAATTCAAACAAAGATTTATTTAAACAATAATAAAGAATGAAACAAGTTAGTAATAAAACTTATTTAATCAAAAATCTAAAGATTCAAAACAACACTAAATATAACTGTAAATAATAATTAATTCTATTCAATACAAAACGCAAGCAACTGTCAAACTTACAAGAAAGTCAAAAGTCACAAATCAGCTCCATGCAATACAACACTGCTTTGCACATCTCTCTGTGTTATTTGATACACATATTTTTATAGTAGTGACTTTCACAGTCCCAAGTTTGTCTCATTTACATAAGTCATGCAACAAGTTAGTTTATTAGTTTACAGAGTAATCAATTCAAGTCATCCTCTTTACAATTAATTATATACCAAATTTAAAACATCAATTTGAGATCATTCTTATATTCTCATATTGGATCAGTGGAAATGACTTAGAGTTCATGACATTACGAGCCAACAGAGATGGATCATGATCATCAGGAGATGGATTTCTGGTCTGTAACTCATAATTTCTAACTGATGAGACAGAGGATATGAATGGTGAATTAACTCTTAAACTAAACATAATATTTTAAATAATAATAGAAGTAATAAGAAATAATAATGAAGAATATAATAAAATAATAATAGTCTAGGTCAGAGTTAACTTCTTCACAGTGTTATAGGTTCATCCGAGATAAATGACATTATTTGAGATAACATAAATCAAAACTAATTTTCCCCATAAATGCAATTCTAATTTTTTTCAAAATAAATGAATTTTGATCTGGAATATAATAAAATAATAATAGTCTAGGTCAGAGTTAACTTCTTCACAGTGTTATAGGTTCTTCCGAGATAAATGACATTATTTGAGATGACATAAATCAAAACTAATTTTCCCATAAATGCAATTCTAATTTTTTCAAAATAAATGAATTTTGATCTGAAATCAAAATTCTTCACTAAGAAAAACAGATATACTTATTCTGTACTTATGAAAGATTTACAAAAAATATGAAACTTGATAAATCAAATAATAATTTAAGCATTCTCTTTTCAACTATAATCAAGCTATCTGAATAATCATTAATATTCAATAATAGAAATTGCAATGAACAAGTCTTTGACTATGATTCAAGGAAATCAAGTACTGAATCTTGCAAGATAAATACTTCTTCTCTCTTAGAATCTTCTAAAAGCAAGCAAGCATTTTTTTTTTTTTTAATTTCTTGCCTAGTTACTGTAGTTGCTCATTGTTCATTTGAATCAATATTCTCAAGAATCTTGATGACCTTCAATAAGCTCAAGTTAGTTAATTTTGAAATCATCATGGTCTGATCTACAGGCTCAGGTTAAAATCAGATTCTTCAAATACATTTTGCTTCTAAATTTCAATAAGATTGTCATATGTTCTGTTCTAAAAGTTCTTTGCAAAAGAATTTGTGTACTGATGAGAGCCTCAAAGTAAGGTCAAAAACATTTTAGTAATAAAAATATTTCATGTTACATGAGGTAAGTGTAAGTGTTAAAAAAGTATTGCTAAAAACCAGAAATTTTCAAAAACTATATTCATTAGTACCTAAGATTTAGAACATTTCTAAAACTTTTGGAAATTTTTAATGGAATTCATTAAAGTGAAGTTACTTCAATTACACATAGCTTGTGATAAGAAGATTTTTAGAAAAAATGTTTAAGATAAAAGTTTTGCATTTTTTTTCCATAAAATTAAAATATGAAATAAAAAAAATGGTGGTAACTGACCTTTGAATCACTATCAGCAGTGCTATCTATGATAAATCATATGCCATCATCTTATGCCTCTTTTGAAATCAAATAACTTTTCTAAATATTTTTTCATAGAAATGCATATTTTTTGAGATATCTGACTGTTCCAAAACATTTCTAAATATTTTTTCATAGAAATGCATATTTTTTGAGATATCTGACTGTTCCAGAACATTTGTGATGCACTGAATATATATATATACAGCAATACCTCGCATAGTCCGGTTAATTGGTTCCTTTTTCTTCCCAGACTAATTGAAATCGGACTATTCGAGGTACAAAACCTATGAAAAAAATTATAATTGGTTCAAGAAATTTTCGATTTATGTTTTTTTAAATTGGTAAATTCTTACATTAATAATTATTTCATACGCATTAAACATTAAAACCTTTTATATTACATTAGTTAATTATTTCATATGCATTAAATATTAAAATCTTTTATAAAGATTTATGATAGACAGAAGGAGACAGAAAGTGGGTCCGAGCCCATAAAGACGAATAGATAAAGACTGCTCGCCCAGCAGGTGAATGCATTCGCTTTCTCCAAGTCGGCCGCTCGGTACCATTACAAACCCAGAGCAGTGCTCCGCGTAAAGGCGGATTCCCACTTGAACTGGGCCGCCACAGGCTGATAAATCGCAAACGCCCATATACCCAGTATTCATTCCCATTCAATGAATCAATTAAGCGTTTGCGGTAAACAACTGATGACATTGCACTTGAGAGGCAGGCACTATAAACGTTGTTCAGATAAATTTGGCAACACTGGGGCAGCCGCCTGCTTGTCTCAGCTCATCATAGTGGCTATTCGAGTCATATATAGGTAGTAAGTAGCAAGCACACTTACATTTCATATTTATTCTAAAAAAATAAAGCAAATTAAAAACTTTTTGTTAACAATTACAATCCGGTCTATAGTGAAACCCGGACTATATGAGGTATTGCTATATATATATATATATATAAATAAAATATACATGTATTTACACACATAAAACTTGGCCATTCTTAAAAAAATATCATCAATGCTTCAATGCTTTTCTATAGAATAAATCCAGGCATGTGTAATAGAATTTCTGATAGCTGATCATGTTTTTTGTTTAGTGTCATCTGCTATTATGATAGATTCTATTAATTTACTTTCTCTAGGGTTAAATTAATATGAATATTTTAGTATCTTCCCATCTTATATCAATATAGTATTTGTAAAATCTTCTAGTAAAACAGTTTGAAGTTTCTCATTTATTATATTATTGCAATGCTTCTCTATCCATTATTCCAATATATATATATATATATACCAAAACATTACACTAATAATTTAAAAAGAATATATAAAACTGCCAATAAAATTTTCAAAATTAAAAAGAAGCATTAATCAACACAACAGTGAATTCCATATCATGATTTTGATGCATTAAATTAAGAAGTACAACAGAATCTCAAGTTAATGGATTAATAGGGAGGAAGAGATATTCATTAATAGTGAAAGTCTATTAAAGCAAAAGTTTTAAAAATACATATAATATATTACATTATTTTCTTACTCATATATGCATATGAATCACTAATCCACACCAATCTGGTAAGTCTAAACTGCATAGAATAATATTGATATTCCTTCTTTATAAAAAAAATGTTGCTTATAAAATTATTGTCATCTACTTTCCAATGAAAATTTCAAATGTTTACTGAAGACCAAATAAAAGTTTAATCCAAATAATTTATCTATTCATTAAACTGAGGTTCTTCTGTATTGCAATTTTTCAGAATGAAGATTCTGAATCAATTATAGAAAATAACTGTGATGTTTAAATGGAACAGTGCATATACTATTTTTTCAAACTTTGATTTTTTTAATAGAAATGTTTGTGATGCAGCATTGTTTTACATTAATCTACCCAATATGATTTAATAAAGACAATATGGTTTGATAAATTTAATTATTTCTATTTTTTGATACAATAAAGAGATAAATCAATTTTATTTTCATTAATAATAAATGAATTGATTAATTAATTAATAAAAATATCAAATTATATCACAAATGACTGTCTAGAGAAGAGTCATATAGAAACATAATAAAAAAAAACTTATTCATGTATTGATCTAATATCTGGCACTGGATACTGAAAGTCAGACCGTCTGGATATTTACATTTACTAAAGCATATGGTAAGGTATACTAGGAATTAGATAAGTGCTACGTAAACAGTACAAACTATTAAGATGCATATTTCCATAACATTTTAAATATAGGTTTGTTAACTTTGTTTGTTTAGTGTTTTATTTATGAAATTCAGTTAAAATTTTGACAAAATCAAGGCAAGCAACTATTCAGCAATGGTAATCTCCGTCATTGTCAATAACTTCCTGCCAATGTTGGGGTAGTTTGGATCCCCCGTCTGTAGAAATCTGTTGGTTTTGAGTTTAGGAAGTCATCAATCCAAGTTCCGTACACTTCACAGATGTTCCTAGCCGCATTTACTGCACTTGAACCTTGGTTAAACTCGTAGAACGTATTTACTGCACTTGAACCTCAGTTAAACTCGTACAGCAGAATATGTCGGAAATGTTCGTTTTTCTCGACCTGACACTCCATCTTCAACAGCTAATGTTCGTTTTTCTCGACCTGACACTCCATCTTCAACAGCGAAGAAACAACTTTTTCTTGTTAAACTCGTACAGCAGAATATGTCGGAAATGTTCGTTTTTCTCGACCTGGACAGCGAAGAAATAACAATCATTTGTAACAATCTCGCTGACAGCTCGTATTCCACAAGACAACACTCCAAAGTAAACAGTGAAAATGTAAAAATGGTAAACAAATGAACAGCAATGCAGTGTTGACAGGCCAAATCAGAACTCTACGGAATTATGCATCAATCTAATATAATACAGTAATACCTGCAGTGTTGACAGGCCAAATCAGAACGCTACGGAATTATGCATCAATCTAATATAATACAGTAATACTCTGATTTATGCGAACTCAAAGTTACGCGGTTCTTGATTTTTTCATTTGGCAACCTGCTGCATGCTATCTTGTTGTGATATGCATTGCACGTGTTTTGCGAAAACTCTATGTGCACGATTACAATTCTACATCGACGAAAGTTTAAGATTGTTTTGTTATATGTTTTCTAAACCCTTAAAAAACTATGTCGTCCAAACGAAATAAATATGATTCTCTTGCACCCTATGTTTTCTAAACCCTTAAAAAACTATGTCGTCCAAACGAAATAAATATGATTCTCTTGACCCAGTAAGAAAAGAATTACAATATCTTTGGAATGTAAACTTAACATTATCAAGGATATTGATAATAGAATGAAAATTTGTGAATTGGCAAAGAACTTTGAGCTACTGGAATCCACAGAAAGAACAATCATAAAAGATAATGAAAGAATTCTCGATATGTTGAAAAATGCTCAATCCTTGAACTCAAGCATAATTAGTAAATTTCATGATATGGTGAAAAATGCTCAATCCTTGAACTCAAGCATAATTCGTAAACGTCATGGTATTATTACTGAGATGGAAAAAATGCTGAAGATATTGTATGATAATTAAGTAAAAGTGAAAATTTTTTACGTAACTCATTTATTTTTTTAATATTTTGTATTAATATGCATAGAGAACTGCAATTTTATTAAATATTTTTAAACTAGTGTTTTTGTTAGTCCTTGGTCCCAATTAAACCAAATTTATACATCTTTATATTCAAAGCTCTACCCCGACTTAGGCATATTCGACTTACGCAATTTTTGTTAGTCCCACCTATTGTGTAACTTTGGGATATTACTGTATATAGAATTTTTCATTATAATTATACAGAGTTTATATGTAAGCATACTTACTCAGAAGTAACAAAAGCATGTTCTTTGATTATTTTTATAACTTCATAAAATTTAATTTTGCTTGTGAGTGTGTGACCATGAAACACATAAGGCATTCCATCTGGACCATCCCAACAATCCACTAAGATTAAAAAAATATTATATAAAATTATTGAATTTATAATAATGAGTTATTTGATCAAATAAGTTATCTAATATTAAATCAATTTTAGATTATCAAGTCTTCAAAGTTTTTTTTATAAGTTAATTAGATTTTCATGATGTTCTCAACACAGCAAATTTGAATTATTTTATTAAATATCATAATGCTAAGTAATTTATATATTTAGAAAAATAAATTAGTTATTCACAATTAACTTTTAATTCTTGAAATCTATTAAATATATTAAATAGTTCCTAAAAATCCATTTGTTTCAAGTAGACAACCTGCAACACAGTTTCCAATAATGATTAATAAAATAAGTATCGATCAATTTAAATACAACTTTTGATTATTATATTATCATTAAAAAAATTGAATTTTAAACAGCATTTAAATTCTAATTAAAGCATTAATTATACATTTAATAAAAATAATTTCCATTCAATAATTTTTTAAATCATATCTCCATGCAGCATATCTATACTAATAATAGCATTTTCATTATTGTAACCTTTATACATTTAATAAAAATAATTTCCATTCAATAATTTTTTAAATCATATCTCCATGCATCATATCTATACTAATAATAGCATTTTCATTATTGTAACTTACAAAGTCAGCATTATTTATAAATTAGCATTTTTTTGTTAATTGCATCCTCATTTTTATATTTATATAGTATTTTTTATCATGATCATTACATAACATAATTTAAAAAAAGCTTAATTAGTATTAAAATTGTTTTAAATTTTAAAAATAAAAAAATTGAAACTAGGTTGAATAGCTTGTGATAAGAGGATTTAAAAAAAAAATGTTTAAGATTGCATAATCTGGAGAATCTTTGAAAATTGCATAATCTGGAGAATGACATTAAATATTTTCTTTTTAATTTATTATTAAATTAATAATATATACAGTCAAACCTGTTTTTATGCGGTCGGTTTTTGTGCGTTATTTTTTTTAATTACATTTTTTAATTAATTTTTATTCATTATATGCATTTGATGGAATGTTTTTTATATACTGCACAAAAAAATTGCACATAAAAATCGCACAAAAAAAAAATATCGCACAAAAACCGACCGCATAAAAACAGGTTTGACTGTATATAAAATAATAAATAACTATTATTTATAAATTATTTCAAAAAAATTATTAATTCATAATTAATTTTAAATGTATCTGACAGATTTAAAAAAATATTAAACAAAACATTTTGTTAGCTGATTTTATATTACATTATTTTTCATTTTATTGAAGATTGATGAATTTGATCCTATATTCCTTTCCACAATTACAGTTTTAATAAGCTTGATTTTTTATTTTAGATTCTAATAATAATTATAATTTCATTCAAACAGAAAAATATTTATATAAGATGATGTGCTAATATGCTTTCTATAAATAAAAGATCAAAACTGAACTAATAATATTCAAATAGTTATCATCATTAAGGGATGGCATTCCAATGATCAGTAAATAATTTGATATGATTATAAGTAAGGAATTTATATATTTAAATAATAATTAATTTATGATTGCTCTATTATCAATTACTGATGATTATAAGTAAGGAATTTATATATTTAAATAATAATTAATTTATGATTGCTCTATTAACAATTACTCATTACATTACAGCATAAAACAGATCAGAGTAAACTTATGAAAGTTTAATATGATGCTGAATTCTAATCATTTATGAAGTTTTTTTATTGATAGTGTCTATTTCAATCATTGTATAACTCCATCATGATGTCTTCTTTTTGCTGATTTCATAGCTTTAGCTAGAACTTGCTTTGCCATATTTTTAAATATTGATAGTTTGCAAAAAGTTCTTCCATTATTTTATTTAGTTACTAAAAAATTAATTAAAAAATTTCTCTTTTCCTAAGAACTTTCTTTAGATGAAAATGACATGAAGTAACAAACTAACACCAAAACAAAACACCCCAAATCAATAAATTAAAAACAGAGCCTAATCAACAAGCAAAAACTAAATTTGTGCTCAAAATGTCTTCCACCAGCACCAAGTACAGTTGAGTATGTTGTTGGATGGAGTTCCTCACAGCCTTGAGTGTCAGTAGAAATCTCTGCACAATCAGTAATGATGCAATCTTGAAGATTCTCTACTGTTTTATGCAAAAATGAAAGTTGTTGTGGCCTCTTCAATTGCTGTTTGTGGGCAAACTGATCTCAGGAATTTCAAGGAACTGATGTATGATAGATTTAAGTATTTCATTTTTGGGAGAACTATTCACATGATTTTGATGAAGTTTTTTTATTGTGTTCAGAACTGAATGCAGAAAAAGTTTATAATTGGAAATTTTTCCCATCTGTTACGGTTTATAAGATTTGCAACTGTTCTCATTTGCATAATTAGCTCATTTGAAGGTCACCATCAGCCCACCCATGACTTCCTATTTGTTGGCTTAACAGATTTTTGAAATCTATGATATTTATCAAGTTATTTGGAGGGATACAGACTTTTCTTCCACCCTGTATAATCAGCTATAATAAATTTTCTGTTCCTCTAACTGGACTGCAGATAGTTTATTGGTGTTCAGCACACAATGCTTCACACCCATGTCCAAAGTACACTTGGCTGCAATTTCCTAGGAAGTGAGTAGCTGCTGCAAAGCAATAAAAATGCCATGCCTGTTTAAATTGCCTGAGGGTGTTTACATTTCATTTTTCATTTTTTCCTAAATTTTGATGAAATTAAAGCAAAAAATGAATGATCACAATATATTTTAGTTTATTTTAACAGAATTAATCATTATTTTCTTATTATCTACAATATTTTTTAATTTTCAGCATTTTATAGCTCATTTTGTGAAAAGTTTGATTTTTTCTAAAAATTTAAAATATATCATTTATCAAATCACATATTCAGAATAACTATTAAATCAACAGGACAGGATATATCAAAATTCTATTAAGACATTTAAATATAAAAAATGTTTGTTTATACCTAATTTAAAAAAATATTTTGGTAACTGAAAAAATTTAGGAACCATCATCAAGAAAAATATATTTCAATGAATACAAACAAAAAAAAAAACTGATTTGCAAATGCTTGATTAATAAAATCATGATTGAATTTTTCCAGCTCATTTTTTTTATTGTTTTTTTATAATTTTTTATTCCATTTCCTTGATGTCTATCAACAGAAAAGGTATTCAACAGATTAATAAAAAATGAATGAATGAATGATATGGTACTAAATGTTACATCTTCAATAAAACAAAGAAAACATGACATAGAAGCATTTGAATTCAATTAAAATGCCATTTCGTAATATTCATAGAACATTATTTGTCTACTGGATAGTTGTATGATAAAGTGTTGACTTACAACATTGAGGATATAGATTTAATTCCAGATCTCATGCATTAATAAGGTAAATATGATATTAATATGTAAAACACATATACAAAATCATTTATAATAAGCATGATCATGTTTTTATGTTCTTAAATATAATGAATAATGGTCTATAATGAGAAATTTTACCTAGTCAAGTGGCATTTATAATCACTAATTTTAATATATTTGTTTAAGCTTCTAGTTATCCTGGATGCTTTAAAAACATATGAGGGATATAAATAGTTGGGCAGAGTGAATTATTATTACATAACTTCTGTTAATCCTGTAAAATCAATGACAATATTTGATTTATGCTTAATTTAAAACAAATTAATTTACATTCTATGCATCGGCATCCCATTCTAAGGCAACGAACATAGGCTTCTATGGAGGATTCACTCTTTACTTGGTCTCCTGTTAAGTACCTGAAAATATAATTATTTTTAATAATTGCAAAAATTCAAAAACATTTTATTACAGTTTTCCACTCTTATCTGCAATTATATAAAAATATAAAGTAAAAAAAAAATTTGTGAAATTAATATTATTAAAACAACATTCTGTCTATATTCATTATTTATGAGTAGTACCTGAAAATATAATTATTTTTAATAATTGCAAAAATTCAAAAACATTTTATTACAGCTTTCCACTCTTATCTGCAATTATATAAAAATATAAAGTAAAAAAAAATTTGTGAAATTGATATTATTAAAACAACATTCTGTCTATATTCATTATTTATGAGAGGAATAAAAACTTTTTTACTTTTCTTTTCAATAAATAATAGAATAATTATGAATATATGTATGTATAAAATTTGTTTTATTTATATTAAATATATATTATCTATAATTCCAAGTTGTTACTTATTCTGCAGTTTTTCGGAGACAAAGGTAAAATCAATTTCCTTTTCCATGAAGAAGATAGTTCCATGAAAAAGGAACTACATTTTTTATTCTCCATCAAAAGATCTCTATTTGTATTGTTCTCCAGCAAAAGATTACTGTTTTCAATGAAAGTCAAGTTCCTTAGTATTGTTAGATAAAAAACTGACTTGGAAACCACATACAGATTTGATTATTATGAAGGCCTATTAGGCCTATTATTATGAAGGCCTAGATAAGACAAGAGAACTAAACCAAGGTTGTTATATTGGATTTATATCATGGTTGTGGGACCCATTAATTTCTATGTTATTATTTCATGGAAAAAAGTTTATTTAAAGAATGTAGAATTGAATTTGACTATCCTTTGAAAAAATCCAAAAGATAGTTTGTCTAAGTAACACAAAGGAACAGTTGTTAGGACTGTTCCTACTGCTGTTCTTGAAATTTTCCTGAGTATCCGCTCTTGCATTTTTATGCTAAGATTAGTGATAGAAAAAGGTTTTTATAAGTTGTATGTAATGGAAAGAATTTCTTTAATCTATTTTGGTCCTAAATAGGACAAGGAACATAGCTGCATTCTAGAGATGAATAAACATCACAGCTTGCACTAATAATTACTTATGTAATGGAAAGAATTTCTTTAATCTATTTTGGTCCTAAATAGGACAAGGAACATAGTTGCATTCTAGAGATGAATAAACATCCCAGCTTGCACTAATAATTACTTTAATTTAATTTAAATAATTTAATTTTAATTTAATCTAATTAAATTTTTAAATTAATTAATTTAATTTTTCTAGGTCTTTTACTGTTGTTTTCTCAATGTTAAGGATGAAGAGATGGCTTGGAGCATATTATCAAAGATAATCTGATATGTCAACCAAATTAATTCCAAAACCTTTTCTGATGTAGAAAGAGGGATTTATTACAAGGGAATGAGTATGATTTATTCTTATTTCTTTGAATAGTTTGTCAATCTTCTAGGCAGAAATAGTTGAAATTCCTGCTTGTGTCAGAATAATTCTTGATAGTGATACATTTACTTTTTAGTCATGCTGTATCTTGTATAGTGTGACTTCATTTAATACAGGATTCACTATAGTGTGGTTTATAACTTTTGCCTAAGGATTTAATTAGTGTAGAATGTTTTACTATAATGCAATAGTATGTTCATTATTGACTATCTAATATAAGGAAATTTCTAAAAATCCTAAAAATCTTAACTTAAAATTTTATAAATATTGCATTGTATATGGTACTTACAACTTTATGACAGACAATGAGCTGCAACAATGTCACACTTATTTTTGGCATTTTAATTATTATTAATCATTAAATGCTATATGCTATATATATATATATACACACAGTCGATTCGCTTAATTGGGACACTTTGGGACTAATCTATTTTGGCCCAATTAAATGAATTAATAATAAATTCTAAAATAAAATATACAATACATAGGTACTTAAATAAGTAGGTAGAAAAATAATAATTAGCTACCTATTTTAATGCTTTATTAAACCAAAATACAGAAAATGGGCTGCTGATATTCACACCTCGACCGCTAACTATAGAAAACTATTGATCTAATGCTTCTTCGATTTCTGAATCCTTTCCATCACGCTTTCTTTTGGATGTTCCTGGAATTTCTTTCTGTAATGTCCACTCTTCACACAGTTGATTTTCTTGTTGTAGGAGACGTGCTATGGTAGATTTTGGTACACTAGTTATATCAGCAAGTCTATAATGGCTTGTATTAAATGGTTGGCTTTTAATTTTATCCAGCAAAGAAATTTTATTTGAAAGTGTAAAATCATTTCTTGGACTAAAAAAATAATACATACACGATAAATTTTACAATTTCATTTCTTGGCATCTTGCAAAGATTTAAAAATTTTAAATAAAATCGACACTGTAAATGAATATCGTTAGTTTCAATAATGGTAGACTCTTAAGCAGATGCATACTTGCCAGATGCACAATGATAGATAACTGATTCACATCACGCTATTGTTGTCACATAATAGTGTATGTAGTGTTGACATCTTTCAAAAAATCCTAATATATATCAAAAACTGCTAAATTCCTTTTCTGCTGCTGTCCTGATTAAATGAAAAGTTATCCCAATCAAGCATTTAAATTATATATTAGTTTATTAGTTTAGTTTTCGTTCTTTGAAATGGCCCAAAAAAGTGGCTGTCCCAATTAACTGGTGGCCCAATTAAGTGGAATCGACTGTAAAAATATATGCATAAGCAATTGTGAAAACAATTATTCAAATTCAAATCAAAACTATCCATAATTACTATATTTTCATAAGCAAACTCCAAAGGCATGCTTACAACACTAATTGATATATTTATTTAGGAAATAGAAAATATAAAATTTTATAGAACACCATTAATATAAATAAAAAATAAATATCTGAAAAAAATATTTTTATTATATATGTATTTCAATAAACAAACTTTAATAACTGACTAAAAAATATAATCTATACCAAATAAAAAGATATTTTTAACTTTGTATGAATTATACATTGCTTCATCTCTTCATTCTTTCTTAATTACTACCTGTTCATTCATTATTTGTTTTGCCTTTCACTTTTCATTCATATGCATTGATTGCACTATAATGGGATACCACTTTGTTCAACAGAACTTATCAATCTTTTGAAATACACATAGAAAAACACTATCCACTGTTGAATCTGTTGATCAAAAATCAGTCAGAAATAAATAATAAATGATGTCTATATTTTCAAATTCCCTATTGTTTAAATTTATTACTTAATTATCGTAACTTATTTAAGATTTTCAAATATAAAATTTTCAAATTATAACAGTAAATGACATAGATATATTTATATAAAATATTCAATGTTTACCATTCCAAAGCTATGAATAAAAACATATATCAAAAACAAACAGAAATATAATTTTCAACTAACTATATTTTAACTTTGATGATGCATGAAAAATTTAATTCCTATGTATTATCAAAGTATTAAATTTAAAAAATTAAAAA
Organism: Olivierus martensii; assembly: GCA_000484575.1. Taxonomy (NCBI): domain Eukaryota; kingdom Metazoa; phylum Arthropoda; class Arachnida; order Scorpiones; family Buthidae; genus Olivierus; species Olivierus martensii. The sequence goes on along the minus strand of AYEL01079582.1, from coordinate 22,588 downwards.
TGCTATATCATCATAGTAAAAAATTAAATTAATCTATTAATTATTTTGACTTACGTATTATGTGAAGAGGCTATCCAATAATGCGTGAGTGGACGAGTCATATCTTGATTAACTTTATCATTTCTGCTATCCCACACTTCATTTTGTTTGGAAAACAAAAAATCTAAAAACTAAAAATATATAAATAAATGCATTTTATATATTTTCTCAAATTAAAATAAGTAAGCAATGAAGACAGTGTTATAAAAAAAAAATTCAATATATAAAATCAGGAATAGTCCTTTAAATTATATAATAATTCTAAAAATAAATAGTTTAACATTGTCAATATCATTACTATAAGAATGAATAATGTTAAAAAAATATTGATCTGTAGAAGTATATAAAATGATTTCATGATAAAATATACCACTTCTATTGAATGTAGTATGGAAGATGAAAACCTTCGGTCAACATATCAAAGATTAACAATATGTTCTCATATTCCAATATTACTGTATATCAAAGATTACAAGCAAATTTAAATAATGTCTTCTACATTAACATTTATTAACATTTTAACAATGATTAAAATGTTGTAATGTTTTAATGCAATGGTATAATTCTGTTTGTATGTTCATTTCTGTGCATAAAACAAGAACAAAATTCTTATTATAATTTGATATTCTATTTTGTTGCTTTATAAAAAGACAAAAAACAGTTCAACATTAGGCAGAAAAACACTTTAATACAAGTAAAGAAATGTTTTTAACCACTGTCAACTAGCTTATATACTAAAGTTACAAGAAACTATTTCATAGAAAACTGGGACAATTTCTCAGGTTGTTTAGTTATATTTGCTAGGAACTGTTAGTTGAAATTGCTAGGAACTGTTAGCTGGAGTACTGTGATAAAATTCTAATGTAATTTTTTTTTAACTCTAAGGGTTTGTGAAATTGCTAGGAACTGTTAGCTGGAGTACTGTGATAAAATTCTAATGTAATTTTTTTTAACTCTAAGGGTTAGGAGCATCTGAAACTTTTACTACAGTATAATAATGCTATCTATTATTATTATTAGAAGTTTTAATATCTATTTTTTGTTATTTTTTGTAATTATTTAAGTAATATTCAAATTAATAAAGGAAGGGAAAAAAATCAATAAATATTTTCAATTTTATGCAATTAATTCATAACAACTTCCAAAATTCATATATTATACCTTTCTTTAGAATTATATTTATTTGTTTGATATAAAGTAATATTATGCAAATTTGTATTGTTGTTTCAAATTCATTATTTCATTTTTATGATTTTTGCATCATATATGAGAAAACTATAAAAATCTAAACATACTTGAATGGCTATTTATAAAAGTTTTATTTTTTACTGTTGTTTGCAACTCTCTAGACATATTTTGCTTGTCTTTCAAGATTAAGTATTCAAATGATAAATCAAACTGGATACAAAAATATAAGCAAATTTATTAGTATTAGCTAGTAATTATACATTATTAATGCTTAAATTAATGAATATTGGATTCAAAAATAGACTAACTTTTCAAAATAAAGAAATGCATGGCATTGGAAAATTCCAATTCTATCAAACTATTTGTGATCCTAATGGTATGAAGATTTTGCAGCCAAGATTCATTAACTACTAACTGAACTTCTATCAAGAGAACCAAAAAGAAATCTAATGTTCATAATTCTGCACTTAAACAAACATTAATATTGAAAAAATAATAATAATCAGCTAACTTATTTTAAAAATTAATACCAAATAGAAATTAAATAATAATAATAAAATTTATTAATAGATTCTAAACTTACAAATAAATTCACAAGAGATTTATTATATCAAGAATAAATTCAATAAATGCTTTATTAAAGTAAATTACAGTTAATTCAACAATAATTTGTTTAATCAAGCAAAATAAAGTTATTTCCAACAAAAACGACTTCAATTAAAGTATATCAAATAAAAAAAACAATATTAAATGTATTCAAGCAAAGCAAAATTCCTTCATAAAAAACTTTTCTTATTTATTAAGCCTAACATTGATTGTAATTGGCACCATCTCAATCATTTTATGTCAGCTATTAGTTTTTATAAGCAATTCACACAGCTATTGCTATTTATTGCTTATATATTACACAAAACAGCTACACCATTGACTTTAAAATTAAAATTCAATATTAATTTTATTCCATTTATAATTCATCAAAAAGATACAATTCTTTAACTTAAATACTAATGAGATCTCAGTTTGGCAGTGATGTTTATGCAGACTGAATAACATTGTTATTTGCATCTTCAAAGATACAACCATTTCATCTTTTTCTGTCAATTCTGAAAATATTCCTCTGTTCTCTTTTTCTGTCATTTTTGAAAGACTGAGTTAGGAGAGTAAATATTTTTACTGAAACTAAATAAAATATCCCATAACTAAATGTAATAAGAAAATAACAGAAATAAAGTAAAGGTTTGATTTTGATTCCTCAAAACATTAATCCCCAGCAGACAGCTGAATGATGTTTATGTTAATACTCCTCTCATTCTTTTTGTTAAACATTAATGAAAAAGACAAAACAGAGGAGTATCAGAAGAAAACAACTGATTATTGATTAAAGAAACAACTGTTACCACAATTCAATAGAACATGAACAAATCATCTAAATTAATTTTTTTTTTAAATTAAAATATAAATTGAAATTAATAAAGATGTTTCTAATAAAATACTTACAATTTTCCCATTGTAATTAAAAATAATGTTTTATAAAAGGAAAAAGTATCCAGAATTAAATTCTTTTACTGGGGACCAAGTTTGCCAAAAATTGAAATCTGTTTACAGAAATGGAGAAGGCATAATAAAAGGAAGATATCCTGAAAATTTCAAGTAGATATCTTAAAAAATAACGAAAATATTGCATTTTACATAAATATTAAAATTTTTTAAAAAATTAAGAATTTTAATGAAACACAACATGAATGACATTTCAGAAATACATATAAACCTATTCTTGAAATATATAACAATGATATAAAAATTCAAGAAAGCTGTGACTAAATTATATCCTGACAAGTTAAATGTCCTCCCTATTCTGTAACCAGCTCTTCAAATTTTCAATATTAGCTATCTATAATCCAGGAACTTCAATAATTTAGCATTTTTTATAATAAAATCTAAAAACTAAAATAATCTTATTAATTATTAGGATTATTTGTTAGTTGTTTTGTTAACATAATTGATGGCAAATAATAAACACTTAATATTGAAAACATATGGAATATAAATTTAGTTTTACATAATTTTATGTTTTTTTTTTTTTTTTTTTTTTTTTTTTTTTTTTTTTTTTTTTTTTTTTTTTTTTTTGTTTTTTTTTTTTTTTTTTTTTTTTGTCAGATTTAAGTTAAAAGTTCTTGAAAATATGTGATTCACTGTTAAAGTTTATATTAATATACTAATTATTAATACTCATAATAAGAAGTTTATTTTTATGAAAAAATATAGGGCTTATAAAATCCCAATAATCTTTTAAAATTAGAACACTTAGAGATATTCTCCAGTTGATGTGCATCCAATCTCTGTAAATCTGACTTTATGTAAAATGTTTTTCATAATACTTTTTCCCTAATAAAATACATAAAAATATACTTTATCTGTAAATTAAAGATGCAAACATGTTGATTTATAAGATTTAAAAGCTTGTGTCACTTATGCTTGGTATACTGTTCATTGGTTTTAAGTATCATTGTATTGGTATGATATCATTCCATACAACATTGTCTCTCTTTCAGTGAGGGAACAACATGGTGCCATAAGGTTCTGAAAGTGCAATCATCATATTCCCCAAGCCCTTAGAATTTTTGATTCATAATTTTTATTAAAAAAATTTTGTACATAAACTGAATTTTGCATGTTAAAGACATGAAAAAGTCAGGTTATATAAAAAACTTCAATTCTAATTATTTGCATAAACTGGAGAATACTTGTAATCATTTTAATATCTTCCATTTATCTAATTAAATGATTTAATTTTAGTTTTCTTTTTTGTCAGTTTTGTTTAATGTATAAGTTTATTTTTTTAATTTTTTTGCTATTCATTTATCAGTGTTTTACATTTTGAAGAATTATGTTACATTATATGTAAATATTAATTATATATAAATTTTTTTTGACGAGTATGTAAGTTATATATACATATATAATGTAAAGTATTATTTTAATTTCACCATAATACTTATATAAATTCAGATTAAATTAATAAGCAATTACTAAGAACCATCAAAAAGTTTACTGACCTCATGCATTAAAAAATATGGTTCTTGTACATCTCGAGCTAGATCTTTAAGATAATCTCTCATAAATGTGCTGACACTTCTTTCATCTTCAGCAAGCAAATCCTAAATATAAATATGATTTTAAAAAATATAAAATATAAATAAATTAAAATCTTGTTTGGAAGTTAGTATATTGATATTATAGATATATTTCTCCTTGAATTAACAAAAAGCAACATACATGAAATTTTTTTCATAAAGAAAAATTTTATAAAATCAAATTTTATATTATTTTGAAATAGGAAAATTTGAAATATGCTACAAATAAAAACTGAATGAACCATTTATCATGAATGGCATATCTGTTTAATCATTTAATATCTAATATATCAAATAAAGATATACAAATATCGAAAAGAGATGATAATCTTTAACCAAAATAGCAAGGAGAGAAGAACTGTCAATCCTTTTAACAGATCATCATTAGATTTACTAATGATGATTAGAGATGATGGATGATATTCTATTTTGATTAAAGGATGATCAATCTTGTTCAGCATTTGCATTGGAAGCAAGATAGCTGTCTCAATAAAGCACTGAACAAGATTGATATTTAAAGCATAGTTATTGTTAATAATGGCACTATTATTTAATTTAAAGCTATTTTATTATATATTTTCCTTAAAAATCTTTACGTATGCAGTATAATACCATTAAATGAAATGTAACTTAATTGAAAATCATAAATAATCAACATTAATTTTGATTATTTATGATTTATTTCATATTTTAAAATTAATATTCCATTTTGTCTACAATTAATTCAGTTCAAATTTCATAAAAAGTTCATATATTCTATAATAGTATATTATATCACTAACATTGTTACTGATAGAAAAGATAAGTAATAGATATAGACTGCATATGAAGAATTATCTTTACACAACTACTATTGTTACAAATGTGATTAGGCTGTTCAAGTCTGGCTAATATACTGATTTGATGTTCAATCTGGGAGTTTTTAATAACAATGATTGATAATGATTGTTTATCCAAAGACAATGCCCTGATCATCCAAATCATGACCAGGAACTTCATTAAACAGTAAATCTTCAAATGATGAACATGTGTTAGTATAATTCAGGTGAATAGTCCTTCATTCATACTCTGACTGAAATGAATAAAGTTATTAAAAACAAAAATGCTACCAATAGTTACAATACATAAATACAAATAAAAAAATATGATGACCACAAAGAAGAAAATAACAAAAAAAACATAATGAGAGATAAGTATCACTTGAATTCTCAAATTATTACAAAAAATTTACTAAACATTTATTTAAAGTAAAATCTTTTTCTGAGGAAATAATATCAGTTTATGACTTTAAATATTATATCTGTCAATAATTATTAAATCAGTATGCACTGAACTATACAAACCACTATACATTGTTGGTTCCTGAAAAATAGATCCAATAAAGAAAGATAAATAGTGATTGATGTTTTCCCATAAGATTGTGTGTTTATTTTGTCATTAACATACACAGGTAGTTCTTGACTTATGAGAGGGTTCAGTTTAAGCCTCTCAGTCATAATCAGAGTGGTCATATGTCAGAAATGACAAAATTTTATGGATTGCCTATTGCTAATATTTATTACTACTCTATTTTATCATAATAAAGTTAACAAACATAAAAATACAAGAACTAGACACAAAAGAATGATTTTTGTTTATCAGATCATTGCTCAGGGACTCTTTGTCAATTGCATTGATCAATCACAGAATTTATCAATGATATTGCTGTCTTAAGTATGAGTGGTTATAAGATGAGGTGGTGATAAATTGAGGATTATATGTATTTTATATAAAAAAAATCAAAGAAGATTATACTATAAGTAAAGTTTGTTTTTTCATTCCTCCAAATTATTTTGATAATCTTTATTAATAATAAGCAATTCAACAAAATATAAAATGATAATTTATACCAGTAGTGTTCAGATTATTTATTAAATTGTATTTATTTCAAATTTATTAATTGTTATTTGTAAATATAGTAATATATCATTTAATTAGGAGAATATTTCATGTTGCACTTACTTCATATGAGCTCTCACCTATATTTATCAGTTCAATCTTTTTCATACTATTCAGGATGATATTATATAAAACTTAATATTTTCTACAATATCATTCTGAACATTTTATTGATAAAAGTTATCTTCTAATATTTTATTAGATTGCTTATTATAGTGTGTTTAAGTAATCTGGAAAAATGAAAAGTAAGCAAATCCTATTTATAGTATAAACTTCTTTAGTTTTTTTATACAAAGTATATAAAAAAATAATGAACAAAACAGTTTTTAAAATATGGAATATGAAATAAATGTATTGTTTAATAACTAAAATGCCAGTCTGCTAAGAATTGACAAGTATTCCACATGGAAAGTGGATAACTAGCAAATCAATGTGTAGTAATTCATGAGGATGAAAGATCAAAAGAATAAAGAGTGAAGAGAATAAAATAATGATCAACAATTGTATAAATTTCTATTCCAACATGTACTGATCATAAGAATACTCCACACTGCATTTATAAATTTTGCTAGTTAATATTGATATATCATGAATTTTATTTTCAATTCAATAGATACTTTCTGTAATAATAAAAACTAAGCATCAATATTTTTAAAGTACTAACAAGATCTAATAGTTAAATCACAAAGGAATTATTAATAGAATTTTAATTTCTTGTGATATTTAATTATTTAATTTATATAATTTCTTGTGATTTTTTTTTTTCAACAAACATTAATATCTTATATTAGTGTTTATCAACATTATATTCACAAATTGTTTGTATCTAGGCTATAAACATATGCAAAAGGAGTATCCGCATGCTTCCATAAAGAAACTGTCCTATTAGATTTCAATGAAAATTTTAGGATAATTCATAAAATATAGTTATTCATTATTATTTTTCCCAAAAATTGATGGGGTTGGACAATAATTGGAAATATTAAAAACTCCTTAAAATCTTGTAACAAATCAATGGATACTAATTAATGAAATTTGGGATACTGTGTGCTAACATGGTTTATATAACATTGACAATTGATGGGAATTAAAATATTTCTCTTAACCTGGAAACTGAAATATGTTTCTTTCAGTAAGACATGTTTAATATTCTTACAACTATGGCAAATAGTATAATGTTTATGTGATACAATGAAGCCTGAAATGTCAATACAAAGTTTCTTTATTTCAGTTTCTTGTTCTACTTCATATGTTTGTTATCAGAATCAATTCTTAAAGTTTACCGATTCCAATGTAGTTTCCAACCAAAACATACACAGTCAAACCCCTATAAGACGCCACCATTTGTTTGGGGATGATTTTGGCGGCTAATTGCAGTTGGCAGTTTATCGAAAACGTGTAGTATAGAAAGGATAATAAACTCCAAATTTATTAAATTTAATAAAATACACTACCATTTATATTTAACATTCAAACTTAACATTTCTAAAAACTGTATACTTATACAATACATATATTATACTGTAATATACAGTACTATATAAAAAACATGTCTATCTGTTTTCTGATCTGAATTCTCTGTAAAACAATGTACACAGCTTACTGTACAGTATCCTTATTTTCTCAGTTTGCAATAAATAATGGAAATGATCTGGTTCTCATGATATTAAATTTTCTACAACCTAGGTATGAACCAGGTTTAGACACACATGATTAACCGTTAACTCTATCTCTCCCACCTGCTGGTTACAAATGAATCCAGAGAGCTTTTAATACTGTATATACAGTATTGATAACTTCGGGATGTAAGTCACCTTATATGATCCTGGCGGATTAACGAGGACAAATACAATAACAAAATGAATATTTGTTTAGACCATTCTATTGGTGGATGGTAGATGGCATCTTATCGGAGTTTGTCTATTCCATTAACATAGGGAAGATCCATTCCGCCAAATTTCTTGGCGGTCAGCGAGGGTGGTGGCTTAATAGGGGGTGTATTATTGGGATTTGACTGTATGTTTAATTTATGGCATTTATAATGAAGTTTTAGCTTGCCTAGTTTAATTGGCAACAAGCATATTTCTATTTTCAAAAGTTAATATAGCAATTTCAATCATATGCCAGGCTAATTCAATAGTCACCAGCTTTCTTAGCAAATTATTTTTATATTATTATTCTCTACTGCATTAATTTCATATTAGAAAACCAATAAAATAATCATAATAATATCAAATAAATTTTGTTTAGAAGTAATATATTGTTTGCATATTATGGTTATCTACTAATTTCACTTTTCTGATTTTTGAAAATGATATGTATTGCAGTTATAAGAAACTGCTGTGACTATATTGATATACTGGTTTATAATAAAAATTATTTTAATGGAAATTTAACACAACTTAAAAATAATTAAAAATTCTTACCGCTTGTTCCTGTATAAGAAAATTCTGGAATTCTTGTAAAGTTACTTTTTCTGAATCTGATGAATACTGTTTTAAATCTTTCAGTAGCTGTAACAATAAATATAAAATAATGGATAAAAATAATATTATTATTATTTTTAATTTGTGTAACATTATATTCGTTTATAAGATATTTATATATGTTATGACCAAAAACTGTAGAAAGTATTGTTGGCAATAATCAGTCTAAGACATGTTTAGCTACCAAGAATGGACCATAATGATATTAACTGGCCACTAGAATTAATGTCACATTCTAGTGGGAAATATTATTAAAACATACTGTTATAGATATAATGATGTTGATATCATTAAACATCCATTATGGGACAATGTTTCAGCAAGAGAATGGAAATTTGTTCATACTACCAATTGTCATATTTGTTTGTATTATGAAATAGAATTAGGCATTTTTTTCTTTGGTATCTAGTTTCTAATATCTGATAAAGAGATTTTCAATTTATAATTAATATACAGTGAAACCCCGATTTTGAAACTTTTCAGGGACCGGCCCGAAAAGTCGAATGAGCCGGGAAAACGCACGAAACGGGAACTCTGATGACGTCATAATAAAAAAGTTATATAATTAAAACGTAGGAAGAGGGAAAGTTTTACATTGCATGTATAGGAAAATGCTCGGACTTCCGAAAATAGACGTTTAAAGCAGGAAAGTTGTACGATACGGGAACGCACGAGCGGGGTTTCACTGTATATGTATTTTTCTTATAAATTTGGATATGGTGATCATTTCATGTTTTTAACTGCAAGTTTATAAAATAGATTCATTAATTTAAGTAACTGGCATTTTATTAATTTTTCTATTGATTATTTTAATTAAAAATGATTATGTTATATAAGGCAAATAATATATTATCAAATTTTAGAAAATTTATTAGTAGTTTTTATATTGCAATAATAATATTTTCTTTGAAAAGTAAATTATTTTTATAGGAAAATATACAGATTTTAATACAATATATATAATTAAAATGGAATATAAAATAATAATTATTCAAAAATTGTTTTATTTTACAGAACTGTTGATATAAAATATTTAAAAATTTTTTGTATCAAAATTCATCAATTTTGGAAAAATTTCCTTTTTTTAAATTTTTCATATAATTAAAAAAAAATAAAAATGCCATTTTAAAATCACATCCACATTCTTCCAATAGAATTATTTTTTCAATATTCAGCATCAATGTATTAAACCTATCTTTTCATTAGAATCAGCTCTTTAGTATCTCTTTCATTAGCATTTAGCAAATTCATTACTATAGCTTTTAGCAAGTAATGACACAAGAGCCCTTTAGCAGTCAAAAGATTTTTTTATTTTTATTTTATTTTTTATCTTTTAACGGTTTCTTCATACTTTATATTATAAAAATGATATTTTTGTTAAAAAAATTATTAAAATTTTGTAAGATTGTTTGTTCTATACGTAATGTAATCCGGAGGTGGAATCACGTAACAAATGTATTGCTTGGCTGTCAGGAGGAGCTAAGAAGAGTAGCTAAGAAGAGTGCATCCAGATGTACACCAGCCTTTTAAATCTTTACCATGTTTGTTTGTTTTTATGTGTTAGGTCTCCTGCTCGTGTAAAGCAGGGTTAGTTAGAGTGTAACAACTGAGGAAGACGCCAAGAGCGTCGGCGTGTTTCTGAATAAAAATCTTTTGGCTGCTAAAGGGCTCTTGTGTAGTTTTACTTGTAATTTGTATTTGGTGCAGTCTGATTGAATGTTTAATAACTTTTAGCTTTGATCACTTTTGCTAATTATTTATATAATTAGAAAAAACAATATAAATAAATAAATAGCAGTATTTAGACATATAAATTTAAAAACTAATCTAAACTTATTAAAAGTACAACATATCTGAAGTACTGAAATTTAATAAAATCACTTTTCTAAGGATGTCTTCATAGTAATATTTTTTAAAACTAGTTTTAAAAAATGTTGTAATTCTAAACTAGTATTGCCTAAATTTTTATCAGGAAAAACTAACTGTACCTTAAATTATGTTCTGTTTGTAACACAATATGCTTGAATTGCATTTGATATATAAAAATATTATCATTATTATCATATTAAAATATTTTATGTAATAATAAAATCAATATTTCAAATAAATTAATTAACATAATACCATAGACCTCTGATTAACTGAGTCATGTTTAATCAAGGTTCCATATTATCCAAGATGAATTGCCATTCATCTTGCATTAATTTTTTTATTTTTCTAATTTTAGTAATAAACAGCTATAAATAAAATTAAAAGTATTTTATATTATATATTAAAAACACTTTTAGTTTTATTTACAATTGTTTTATTATAAAAATTAAAACAAAACTCAACACAATGTGAATGACAATTTTTAAATTTACAATAAAAGTCGCTATTCAAAAAGTGAGTCTAATCTGAAAATAGAAATACATCATGGTGCTAATATTTTCAAAATCAGCTCATTTAATAATAATCTACTAAACCTTCTGACAGAAGATTTAGTAAATTATTATTAAATAATGATTTAAACTGATTTAGGCTTCAGACATGAATTAACCTATAGCTATATACATAAAAGCTATCCATAACAAAGTCCTAAAAGAACAGGATATAATTTAGAATAATTACCAAATTGGGCACAGCATTAATCCAAATAACAATTATAATTTTATAAGAATGTTGTATGCTGAAATAAAAATGAAAACAATAAGAAAGATACCAAAGAAAACAAATGCTAAAAATGGCTACAAAAGAGTAGCCTACTATTTTTAATTATCTTAGAAGTGAAAAGGACCAATATATCCAAAGAGAAAAGTCAGGAATATATGAAAACCCTATATTTAATAAATTTTTACAGATAACTGAAGAATATATCAGTTTTATGAAATGAAATTTAAAGAATAGCATAAAAATGATATAAAAAAGTTTTACCATGAAGACATCCTTAGAAAAGTGATTTTTATCAACATGATATAGACATTAAATAGAATGAAGCTAAATAATTGCATTATGTAATACTGTGGAAGAAGGTTTGTTTCATGTCATTAGATTTTGAAAAGAAATAAGTATAAAAAAAATAAAAGATCAACCTAATGAAAATATTACCTGAAACATGGGAATATGCCTTAAATAATAACATAAGAGTATCATCATAATACTTGTTAACTTGTCTATTAGTTAAATTGTAATGGCAAGTTTATAGCCAATATGTTCATGATACTTATTGTTTATATTTACATATCACTAATCAAATTTACTCTTCACAAAAGCATTAACCTCCTTCTCAATGTATTCAAAATTTTACATATTTATTAATATATATCTTATATACATATATAGTTATGAACATTTCTCGCCAACAAGTCGAAACTACGTCGAAAAACAGTTTGCAAAAATCCGACCATCGAAATGTAAAATCTGTTTCTATTACTAAGAAATAATAAACATTTTAAATTATATGAACGTGAATAACGGACAAAAAAGGAGTATCGACAGCCAGGTCTAAAATAGGATTAAATGATACAGGAACGAAAGGCTACTGTCATGGCGGCGACCCGGCGGTAGATGAGGCAGGTATTTTAATTTAGCCTGTTTTTTTAATTTTTTACTTTGGATTTTTTTGTGCATGCACCATTATCGGAAGTCAGATTAAGTCCCCGATGACGTCATTTCCGGTCCCGTGCCAAAATTTTAGCTCCTACGGCAAAAGTAGCGATTCTGCAGATTTACCAATATTTTTTTTAAATTATTGTTTATTTTCATAAGAGTAAGATCTGATTTTTTCCCATTCCTCAATAAAATTACCAAACAAATAAATAAGTCCTGCGAAAAATATAAATTGTTAAAGAAAAGTTAATATCTCCATGGTGCCGTAATAAAGGCCGTGACAGACTGAACGCGACGCGAAGCGAAGCGAAGCAAAGATGACAGAAAAATTTTCATCCTTCGCTTCGCGTTCACTGCGCCACAGCCTGTCTACATTGTAACGGAATTAATTCGCATGTTTCATGGATTTGCCTGATTGAGGTCGTTTGCGAACTGTGGTTGCTTTGTTATTAAAGAGGGTGATCGTATATTTTCGGTATTCTTTTAATCTCATGTGATATAGATATGGTCTTTTTTGTATTTCTAAAACAAATTCTATATCTGAATCCAATCACACGGTTGAATTTCCGCCATTTTCCAATTATATAAAATATTCGTTTCTATTGGTTGATTGTTTCCTTCGCGTCTTGCCGCACCGTATTGTTTGAGCGTGCTGATTGGTCAAAGTTCAACTTTTTCATCTCCTTTCGCGCGACTACGTGCATTAACTCGAGCAGCCGCACGGGAAAAGCTAATCCAAGACACACTATACGCGCGAAGTTTACGTTTCGCTTCGCGTCGCGTTCAGTGTGACAATGCCTTTACTTCTACCGACGCGACGTATATATTTTAACGCTTAAAATCATTATATGCATAATCATTATTTATTAGATGGTACAACACAGTATTTAAGAATCCAGCTTATTAAGCTGTACGAATAAATATCGTTATATTTTTTAATTAAATTAAACATGAGAGTTAACAAAATTTAATTTCTTAAAATACTGTATTATGTGTAAATTGATCAGTATATATTATAAAATTATTTAATCAAATAGATTAAAAAATTTAATAAATAATCCGAAACGAAAATTGTTGCATTCTTAACAGTTATTATGCAATAATGATGACTAGTGCGCAAACGCGAGGGGAATTTCCCGTCTATTTCGAAGACAACTAAGCGCATGCGTTTAACTAGAAAGACATGTGTTCACAGCAAAATAATCTAATTGCGTCAGACTCCGGTCGGATTGACGGAAGTCTTGCTGTGCGAAGTTATTTTGTAATTGTATTCGCTACCTTGATTAATTATCGATCAAACGTGTACATAATCGAGTATCCTTTAAAGCTTTAAATATATATTTTAAATATTAACTATGGTTTACGAAGTGTTTATGACTGAAGATTATATTATACCAAATTTGGAAAAGAAAACGTTTGGAAGATATTTAGAATGGAAAAATAGAGAAGATGGAATATTTACTGTTTTGTGGCCGCATAAAAGTAATAGAAAATGGAAAAATCGTGATTTTAAAGTATTTACAGTAAGTTACAGTTTTTGAATTTTTTAATGCAGAAATATTTTAAGAAATTGTATAGCATAACTGTATGAATATTCAAGAGTTTTATAATAAGAACTTAAATTCTAGGCAGCACATAAATAGTGAACCCGTTACCTTTTATGATTTCAAGGTATTCGCATGAATGTTTAGAAAGTAGGGGAAAGTCTCCTAAATTGTACCGAATTTAATAAATGCATTATATTTTTTAAATAAGATGCAAAGATAAAATGTAAAGGTGTCGACAGCGTAAAGTACTGCCCGTTCAATGTTGTTATTGTTTTGAAACAATAATATCAATACTATTTATTTTATCCGTAGTATTTAAGAAAAAGTAAATGTACGTAAACTGATACAATTTAAGAAACCTTATCCTAAATTGTACCTCCCGTTTCCTAAATTGTATCTAGCCAATAATTTTGGGAATAACAATAGTTTGTACAAACAATACCAATTTTTTTAATAATTATTGTTATTAATACTATGTTTTCTAAAGCATCTACTAAAGATGCTTTAGAAACAAGCATGCTATATTCTGTTTTGGGTCAGTGCTCACAAAGTGCTCACAAATAATCCCCCAATAGGGTGGTTTATTTTTCTTAAAATAAGAAAACAATTATAAAGAACAAAATATAGGGGACTATTTTTTATTAGTCCTAATAATAAGGAAATAAGGAGCATACATGAAAGTTAAACACATTCATTGCAGTAGAAAACCTTTTGCTTACTATTTACACCCATACACTTTGTGTGAATCCAATCTTCACACCGAAGACATTTGATCATTTCATCTTGTCTATCCTCACATACTCGACAGAACCAACTAGCTTTAGCTTTTCCACATTTTTTGTTGAAACTGCGGCGATTTCTTTTTGAAACTGTGGCCTTTCTGTTGCTTTCAGCCTGCTTCGCTGCTTCACCTTTCTTTTAGTTTTCCTTTCTTACAAGGTCATTTTTGTATGGACTACAGGTTAATTCAAAGGAGGCGGTAGACTTCCGTAAAACAAAAATTTCTAAATTATCCTAAAATGTACTGGTACAATTTAGGAAAATAGTGCCGGTACAATTTAAGAGACTCGGCCGTATTGATATCCTTGTTTAAATTATAGATGATAGACAACGTCATTTTTAAAACAAGCATGCTATATTCTTGACAACTAAGTATGGAATCTTAAACTATATATTACATAGTTCTTATACATGCCTTGCAATTTGTAGGATGTTATATGTCCTTGACGAAATTTATATTCAAATCGAAGGAAACACAAATTCGACTACCACAGACGAGCCAAAGCCTGTAGCATGTCGTCATTTGGTGAGTCGTCCTACTTCACTTCACTCAAGCACGTGACGACGTCATCATGTTAACCATTTAGGAGATAACAGTCTGGTACACTTAAGCATCCGGTACAATATAGGAGACTTCCCCTACTGTACGTTTTTATATACAGTATTATAAAAAACTATATGAATATATTATTATTATTTTCTTTTCACTTATATAGAGTTTATTGCTATTTTTTCTGCTATAGATTAATAAATAAAAAATAAAATTGTAAGCATTTTTTTTGTTTTTTAATTACTCAAAATAAATAATGTATTTGATATACGGTTTGTTCCAATTCAAATTTGATCCATCTGCTGTAAAAGATTCGCCATCGCTGTTCTAGGGTTTATTTCTTTATAAGGCGTATTAAATAAATTATTTTCACTATTAATTTTAATCATTTAGTTGGTCATTATTTATATCTGTCTCTTTCTGTTGTACTATACTCTCGTTATATTTCTCAGCTTGTTGTGGGAGGCTATCTCTATGATATTTACGATGTATTTGACCTTGAAAATAATTCATTCGTGGAAAAGTGTCGCGACGAAATCGAACCGAAACCAAAACTAGAAGAGCACTATTTTTATTGACTTAAAATTATTATCAGAAGAAAATAATGAATGAAATTTTATTATATATATACAGTAAGTTACTTATATCGTATTTACAAAAATAAGAAGAAAATAAATTGTATTCTTGAATACTGTACTATCATCGACATCCGTATCATAGATTTCAGCTCACACTTTAGTAAGGCAGTTCATAGTTCGTCCGAACGGAAAAGCAAAAAAAAGGAACATCGCTCATTTGCTGTAAGAGTGGTACAATTCATAAATTGTGATTTTTTTAGGAGATACTTTTAAAGGTTTTTGAAATTCTATAATTTTGCTAGATATTCATTTTATAAAACCATTAGAGCAGGGGTTTCCCAAAACTTTGCCTAAGTGGGCCAAACAGTAAATTCCAAAATATTTGGCGGGCCAAAAAAAATGTTATGGAAAAAACGTTCAAATCAATAAAAAAATAGACGTAAGGGAAAGATTTATATTAATTTTATAACACTCTCTTTATTTATGACAATAATTATTTTTTATTGCAAACTGTTTAAAATAGCACATTTCAAAAATAATTAAAAAAATAACTAAATAATTTCAAATAAAACAGAAAAAATAATAAATTCATCAAACTGAAGTGTGTGACTTGTACAGTTGCTTTCTTTTAATATCATCATTGAGCCTTGGTTCTAAGTCGGTTGAATGTATTTTAACACCGCTTGTAAATTTTCATCAGTTAATTTTGATCTCAATTTGAACTTATTAATAGTCTTTTCTTTTCTTTTGTATGGTAAGCTTGGTGGCTAAAAATTTTGATTTTCCCTTTCCACTCAATAGAGTAATAAGGGAGTACTTATTAATAGTCATGATTGAGAAAGTTTTTCACTTATATATGCAAAAAACTTTCTCAGTACATATTTGGAAGCACTTATACATGCATTTTTTTAACTCAACAATTTTAGTTATAATATGATAAAATTTATTTATTTTTGAAAATGTAAATTATCTCTATGAATTCAAGATCGCGGATGATCTGACATGTGGGCCGCATTTCTAGTGTTTGCGGGCCGCACTTTGGGAACCCCTGCATAAGAACATAATTTGATAGAAGAAAGACTGAAATAAAATTATGTACAATAATAGCTTAATCTTTAATGATATCTGTGGCTTCCCAAGGCCCATTTACAAAAACTCTCCTATACTTATGACATTCTTGCTGCAAAATTTCCTACAAAAATAAGTATAATGTCGAAATGTGACTTTATTATTAGGAAAAAATATGTTCATTTCAAATTGTAACTAAAGAACAGACATGTAATAGACAAAAAATAAGACAGTTTAAAAATGTTATTTTATTTCTATGAATGACACATTAATTAGGCCTACTTTTTTTGGTGAAGAGATTTTTTTCCAAGTTCAAAGATTAAACTTAAAGTATACTTCAGCTTTAAAAATTGATTTTAAATCTTGTACGTTTCGTAATGATGCTTATACACTTCTTTTCAACACTTGATACCTCAAGTATATTTATCTTTTTTCTGCCCCTTCAGAGCATTTTCTAATAAACTAGTATGAATTATAGACGAATAAAATCGTAAAGGCTCAGTTCTAAATCAATGCAAAATGCATTCACTGATTTACAAATATACAAATTGCTTTTACAAATTGCAAAATACAAATTGTATTTTTACAAATTATTGCTTATTTTCATTGGAGTAAAATCTAAGGCTGGTACCAAAAGAGTCGGCCAAATCGGCGACGACTCGACGTAAAAACGTACTCGACTAGTTGCTAGTTTGTTGTGAGAGAATTTATACTGTGTCGCTTGTCAACGATATGTTTGCAAACGAGTCGACGAAATAAACATTGGGTGCGTTCGTAAAACATAGGCAAAACCCACAGAAATTTCCTGGTCGTGACTGGATGACGTCATCGGTCGAAGCCGGAGATGTGTTTCTACGAACGGCAGTGGTCGCTTAATCACATGTACAACATGGCGGTTGTTTTCGAAAACTAAAGCCAAAAGAACAAAATCACGTGTACAACATGGCGGTTGTTTTCGAAAACCAAAGCCAAAAGAACAAAATAATTTTATCAGCAATTACATCTGCAGTAAATTTATTTATTGAAAATGAGCAGGAGTCCGAGTCTGAGAACTTACAATTAACAAATTTACTGTTAAATATTTTAATGAAAAAAAAAATAGTAAAAGGACTATAAAGTGGCCAGAACAAAATGAAATGCAGGAAATAATAAGTGATTTTCAAAATATAAAAAGGATTTCCTGGCGTGATTGGTGCTGTAGATAGTACCCATATTTATTTATATATATATTTATATATTGCACTCATCTCACTATGTAACTTTTTAAAATATTCTATAGAATTTTAGCTTGCTTTTTGAATTATGTTCTAAACTTTTTTGTATTCTCGTACTTGTAATTGAATTAAAGATAGTTATTTCAGCAAAAACTTTTTTATTGAATAAATTAGTATTTAAATTACTACACTGCTTATTAGTGGTTTATTTTATATGAATTTGAATTAAAGAGCAATTTTTGAATTTATTTTGAACCTTCTGTTGTTTAAATTTTTGATTATCTAAAGTTTTCTTGGTTCACATTATATTGGATAATCATGACTCTATAGTATATAAAATACCTGTTCATCATGAATCACATTATGATAAAGATTAGCAAATTCTTCAAAACCAATCTCTTCAGCTCTCTTAAGATCCACTTCCTGTTAAAAAAAAAAATATTATAAATTTGAATAAATTCAAATAATATTTCATTTAGTTATATGTTTATATACAGTGAAAATTGTTTAGCACAAAACAGATAATGCAAAAATTTGGTTAATACTTACAGTCCTGGCAGAAAAACCTGTTTTACCATTCTATTAAAATACTGTTAACACAAAATGAATAATTCATAAAAATTGGTTAAGACAAAACAAATTGTTTTGTCTCAAGAATTAAAATTCATTTTAAAATTAATTTAAATCAACAACAATACATAACTCCCTTTGAGTTGAAATGAACTTGTCTTTAGACTTGTACTACTTCATCAAGAGAAGAGTAATTAATAACTGCAGTATGCCTTCAAATTTCAAAATCAAAACTATGGCAACTGATAGCAGATACAATTATTTTGAAATATTTTTCAATCAACAGCTTAAAAGATAGAAAAAATATGGCACAAGCAAAATGCCATGTTTTATGACTAAACCTGAATTACTTCACACCACTGATAAATGCAATTGTTCAAAAATTGAAATATGTAAAAGTTCCAATATTGCAAATTCTATTCTATCTACAATGATAAAAAAATCAATACATTATTAAAAAACCATTACTGCCACAAATATCAGTTTAATATTAGGTCATGTGCATCATTTCTGAAATGCTTATTCAAACAATAAATTGTTTGAACATATTGATAAATTAGAATAGTTTATAGAATGTAAATTGCTACAAAAAACGTATAGAAAAATTACTAACATATTCAATTAAAATTAGATTACACAGGTACAAGATATTTTCATAAAATGTAACTGTGTTATTTTCCCAAACATTATAGCTTTGAAACATCATTTTTTATTTATACAGTAACTGAATATTGACAGAATACTAAATGACATGATTTATCAGAAGCACTGATAGAAAAATTTATGATTTAACTGATTAAATTATATTCTTTGGACTTACTATTGTACACTTGCTAAAATATTCTAAATAAATGAATTAAAAACTTTAACCAAATTAATATATATATATATTAAGAAAATATATTTTAGAAGAATAAAATTTAAAAAATATCAATTTTTTTTTCATAGAATATTGTTATAGTTTAATGGAACTAACTTTGAGAAATGCATTCAACTTATTCTTTAACTCTTCTCTTAACAAAAAATTTCAGTTAATATGAAAAAATTTACTGGCCCCAATCATTTTGTGTTAATCAGTTTCCACTGTAATCGGCATTTTTAAAATATCTTAATAATAGTTAAATTTAAACACAATCATATCTTGTTTAAGATATTAGCCAATGATCATATATTTGATTTTATTAAAAACTAAATGGAAAATTTTTAATATGACATACATAAAAAAAATGTTATGAAAAGTAGCAATGCTCCAATAAATGGAAGGTTTCGGTGCATATACTTTCTTCTCAATAATCATTAATATGAAATAATAATATAATATATAAATTATTATTTCATATTAATATATATTGCATAATAGTAATGTATGACAGTATAAATATATATATACACAGGCATCATTATTGCAGCAGTTATGTTTCAGAACACTACTATAAAGCAAATCACAGCCTTTTTCATTTGCTAATGCATATAAAAGTCTAAAAATATATTTACACTATTATTCATTAAGTACACAATAGTGCTAGTCCTAAAAACTTAAAATAATAATATCAAATAAGTACTTTTTGCAACTGAGATTACTTTATTTCACAGTAAACAAATGTTTTCAGCACTCTGCCATCATCAGGTTACATACGGAAATAGAACAAACTTAATGTTTAACAGAATAGAATCAAAAAGTGCTTATTTGATATTATTATTTTAGATTACATGAGTAGCAGCAGCGAATGCAATAGTATGTCTAAAAAACTCAGCCAGATGGCTACATTTTAAAGCATTTGCATATCACTTTGGAGGATCCAGGCTCAATTCCAAGTCTCATACCTTCAATTTTCAGGAAGGCTCCACGCCTAATTAGTCTATTTGCTAATTTATGTTTTATATACCTATTCTAAGTATTATTTGCAGATAATTTACATTTTAATATATAAAATAAAAACATGGAATATAATTGAGAAGTGGCATATTAGCAAAGCACTAAAAAGCATAGAATTGTTAAGCAAAGTATATCTGGGACAAAAATTATTTGCAAGACATAGATTGCATAAAAATAGCAAATGGTCAAAAAATCTCAGGCGGTGCTCTCTTATAAAGAATCATGGGCACTCTATCAGGACTTGATTGTTTTGTTTTCAAACTTCTGATAGGGTGTGTATTTAGTCATACAACAAATGCTCATATATGTATAATATATGTGATGAAATGAAAAAAAAAAAAAATATATATATATATATATAGCGATATATATATTTAATTAGTTTTATTTTTGTGTTGAATGCTACTTTTTATAATTCTTAAGTACTGAAATAAAAATATGCAAATATAGAAAAAAATTGCTCACAAAATTAAAAAATTAATTTAAACACTTTTCATAATTTCGAAAATTATTAGTAAATTGCTTTAATATTTTGATAGGGCCTGCATAGAATTTACGCTTATCTAGGCCCTATTATAGGTTATTACTAAAGTGATAGTTTAAGTTGAAGAATATACAAGTTTAAGAGATACATATAAGGCCTTAGATCTAAATCTTAGTAAACAATTTAAAGTGTAGACACAAAAAAACCAGAATCGACTTCAATTATGCGGACTACTCTATTATAGGTTATTACTAAAGTGATAGTTTAAGTTGAAGAATATACAAGTTTAAGAGATGCATATAAGGCCTTAGATCTAAATCTTAGTAAGCAATTTAAAGTGTAGACACAAAAAAAACAGAATCGACTTCAATTATGCGGATTACGCTACTACAATTTTTAATTAACTAAACTTTATAGAAACATATTTTGATCTTTGAATTTATTTTGTCAATAAAGTTGAGGATCAAATAAAGTGTTTCAATGGATATAAAATAGACAGTATCTTTGTTCTAGATCTAAGATTATTATTATTTTTTTTTTTCGTTTTAGCTTAGGCCTAAAAATAATATCCTTGTAGAACAATTCCTAGCTAGGTACTAAGTTTAGAATGCTTTCATGATTTATTTAATTCGTTTTTGGATAAATAGCGTAATGTTATATTTACTCGATTTGTCATGATTTGTTTTGCGGATATTATTTATCAGCTACATGCAGGCTACTTTATATTAAATAACATGATAAATTATGCCCATTCTAGTTCAGTTCAAATTTTTCTATGAATTTTCGACATATATCTAATAGTACATAAAAGTTTTAATTCGCCGATTAATCAAATAAGAATTTTTAAATAAGTTTTTAAGTTTAAGTTAAAAAATAAACGTGATAATCTATTTTTTTAAGAATAGTCTAAATAAATTTAGCACTTCCAGAATGATATGGCTTCATTCTACAAGTAAACGGCCATATCACATAAATAGACTATAAAAGTTTAGAAGCGTTTTTCTTTAAAAAAAAATTCTTTTCGAAAAGTTCTCTGAAAACTGGATATATTATTCAGTAGAATGATCCAGATTTATCTTCTACAGTTGCGAGAAAGATATATAGTATAATTATTTTTTATAATTTTATATTTGGAATGAAGTAAGCCTACAGTAAACCATCTATGTTTAGGAAATATAAAATTCGCAAAAGTGAGGGAAAAAAATAGAATATTTACAGATAAACATTTAGAATTTAGAGATAAATTGAAAGATTTCGAATTATATTGCCTAATATAAATTAGACAACATAATTCAGAAATATATAGAAAGAATATAATCTGGTTTACATTCTGAGATAAAATTAGAATTAAATATGCAAAAAATTTATTAATTAATTGTTTTCTATAATTTTGATCTGGGATGAAATAAATAAAAAATAGAAGGGAAAAACAAAATAATAAATATTTAATAAAAAAAATAAAAAATTGAAAAATCAATTAAAAAACTTTCTATATTTTGAATAGATTAATAAAGATAAATTAATTTCTAAAAAAATAATATATCAATT
>AYEL01079581.1:0-16817 GCA_000484575.1 Olivierus martensii | reverse complement strand
AATATAGATTAAAAAATATAAATTAAAATATATATTAAACAAATATTTCAGCCTTTAAATAAACAACAACTAAATTTTTTGAACAGTTTTAGAATTAAGTAAATTTATTTTGATCTCAAAATCAAAGATATAATTCATAATTTTTTAATAAACATATTTTATGAATTCGTTTTAGGAATTTTATTTTATTCAAGGAACTTCAAATGAAATTTCGAGGAAGTTATAACTTCATAGAAGGTAATTACATATAGTATATAGTTAGATATTAAATTTTCCATTTTATGCAATTATAACTTTAAAGTAAATATTTATGTCTATTTTTTGGCATATCAGTACTAAATGTATTAAATAAATAGGATCTAGTATACAACTTATAAAAGTAGCTTGAACAGACAAAATTAAAAAATGCTTAGTTTATTCTTAAAAAATATATTAATTTATTTGTATTTTGAGAAAAGTTATGATACATTGTACAAACTTAAGTAAAACTTAATTGTTAAATTAAATTAAGAAAGTCGGACAAAGAACGATTGGAGCGATAATTTAATAATAAATATGAAATTTAAATTGGACTTAATAGGAAAATCGATGCAAAAACCTATTTTAATTCATATAAAAACGTTTTAAAAAACTATTCATAAAGTTTTTAATGGAAGCCAGTTCACGTGACGCCCGTTTTCTTTTAAAAATGGCAGTCATGTGACCTTGCCCGTATTCCCTATTATATGGTCGGACCAAAAAAGCTACTTTAGTTTCATTATGTATATTAGAAGCCATACTGATGGATAAGTCGATGTATAAACGGTATTCGATGGACGTTATCGATTTAAAGAAAGAGCTGACTTTACATAAACCACTTTTCTTTTTCTTGGTCACGTTTTTTTCTTCTCATTTCCTGTTACTTACGCTCTAAATAAATATCGGATTTTCCAAAACAAGAATAAAGCTCTTTTAAAGAGATCGCAATAATCAATTGTGATGGCTCTTAAAACTAATTTACTATGGGTCAAAGGAAGTAAAGTAATTAAAACAAATTTAAGATTTCCAACGCTATTTTAATTCTCAATTAGACGAGTCTATTCGAAAATTCTCATGAGTAATTCTCAATTCAAATTCTTAAAGAGTTAATAGCTCATGAGAGAAGCACCTTAAGAATTTTTATTAAAAGTGAAATTACTAGACTTATTTCCCAATTTATATATATACAATATATACTTATATATATAAGTATATATTATAAGCTTAAAACAGTTTGTTGCTAGATTTAAATCCAGCAATTAATGTCGACCATTCCATCTGCCATGTTGCTGCCTAGATAGCATTAAACTATCTTAAAACAATAGATCTTCTCTCATCGGCTCTAACATTGAAATAAATTGTACAGAACAGCAGTATGGTGAACGAATAATGAGCTAGGCTATTCAGTGTTACTTGTAGGGAAATTAATTTTCTCTCGCTCAGAGATCGTTAATTAAATTTTAATATTAATTATAAGTCCCAGCTTCAACCAGACGCAGTTGAATAGATTGCCTTTGCTCGCTCCTACTCAACTTATAGAAAGAAATTGCATTATTTTAAACGCAGCTATTTTTTTATATTTTTGTAGATATGTTAACTTGCTTTTTACTAAAATATTTAAGTAATATTTACATTAATTATGCTGTTCGGTCTCTGATATGTTTGCATTCGAACTCTTAGATTTTATTATATTTTTTATTTTTTTTATTTTTTTTATGTTTTCGGTCTTTAAAACACGCTAATGAAATTATTTTAAGCTTCATTAAATAGTTTTTTGTTGCAGAATTAAATACTTGCAATATATAATTTAAGACATAATGAAAATTTATTATGTCTTAAATTATAAATGTATAGTCAAAAGAAGAAAAATATTTCTATAAATTGTCGAATTTTTAAAACATCCATTTAAAAATACAAAACAGATAATTTTATATTATTTTTTTACAAGTGAAAAAAGAAAAGATATCATATTTAAGACGAAAATATAAGATACGATTCCAATCTAAAAAATAGAGTCATAAAATTTAAAATTTTAAATCAGAAACCATAAAAGGAATAAAACACATTTCTATAGCTAGAGGCGTATATATACGGTAAGGTATATATATATATATATATATACTGTATATATATAGAAATATAAAAACAAGCCGAAAAATAATTTGATCACCAGTGAGTCAGTTGCCATAATGGTTCGGGATGATGGAAAAATACGATCTGGTATATAAAACTTAACAATATCCTCAGACATTCCATCCTATCGACGATCGGAAATTCTAAACGTCGGCCACAGAAAAAGCTGTAGAAGCAATGATAGATTGGATCAAAAGGGGAAATAAGCTATAAAAGCAATAATGGTGTCATGACGATAGGATCCAGTTCTGCCTAGCCGTAATATAGTTTTTGATCTACGTTCATTGGACGAATTTCATTGCAGACTCCATACATTTAGTCCTGGGAACCTCCATAAAACGAGAACAAATATTGACTCTGTCGTCGATGGTGGGGGGTCTTCTATCCGCGCCCCCGAACTCCGCAGGGTCCAAAAGTCTCCAGGACGGTTTGCAACTATATTGAAGGAGCGAGAGGCTAAGGAGAGTCGGTTTCTGGTCGGTTATAACAACCAGTCATATACTGTCCCCCCTACAGTTGCAGAGGAGATATCCGCCCCCACAATCGCCGAAAACAATCCAACAGTTCGACATATGACTCGGTACGGGCGTCTCTGGCCGTTCGTAAAAATCATCTCATTTGTTGGCAGGCTCTATTCGACTGGGTCCGGTATCCAACGGTAGTCACTCCCAGGGGTGACATACACAGTCTGGCCGTTTCAAAAACTGGTTAGCTTGGCCCCGGTACAGAGCCAGCCATCCAATCACCGACGGACTCGAAAAACTACACGTTTATGTCCATTGAGAAGAGAAGTCTCAGCTTTAGGTCGCTCAATCACTGGAAGCGAGATTAAACCGTCTCTGCCGAGCTGTAAAAAAAGAGGCGAGAAGAAGCCTGCAAAAACAAGACGGTCGGGATTTAGCTTTCGCGAAAAGAATTTCATTTTACGGATCGTTAAATTGTCCGAGAGAAGAATTGCACTTCTCTACTGCAACCTTTTAATTCGGTTTTTTTCTTTAAATCAACGAGAAACGTCTATAAACTGCTCTTACCTGATTTTTCTTTACTGCTCCACTTCTTTCTCTCTCTTTCCCCTCTGTCGACACACGACTGCTTTCTTTCTGGATTTATTTTATAACGATAGATATACTCATCTTCTTAAAACAATTCTTCTAACTTGTAATTTCATACATACTTTTTAAAATCTTTTATTACAAAAATTTACAGAAAATTTTTATGAAATGATTTACATATTATTAAAGGCAACATCATTTTAAATTAACATATAAATCTACTACTGTAGTATGGTCTCCTTAAGCTAATATACCAGTTTAAAGAGGACATAAAGATGCTAATCCGATAATCTATTTGGAAGAGCTTATAAAAGGTTATATAAAACCGTCTAAGCTAAACAGATTGATAGATTATTATTCTGGGACAGGGATTAAACGATAAAATAGTTCCCCTTCCTTTATAACAATAGATGTATCGCCCGAACATCTGCACTTTCTTTTTATAAGTAACATAGCTGATACAATTCTTGCAGTCTCTGCAAATATTTTTTTTGTTGACTTACCATTGAATTTTTATTGATATAATTTCCAATTAAATAATTTTTCGAAAATTATATTTTTTTAAAGTAATTTTACTGCTTATTGATGTCATCTTAAGCCTTAGTAATAAACTAGATTCTATTCTATACTATATTCATTTAATTTTATTAATGATGAAAATTTTTAGTTGCTTATTTGTTTTATGGATCTGGATTTAATAAAATTAATTCTAACATTCAAAAATTTACTTTTTCCGCACTCCACAAACTTTTTCCTCTTTTCAAAAACTATGCTGATCTTATTTTTTAAAAAAGGGATTTGATTTCGTTATATTAGTTTAATTCTACAGTTTACAGTTTTAAGATGTTTTTAATTTATTATATCAGTTAAAATTTTACATAAAAATGCCAATTTTTAATAACATAGTTGCCAATTTACATAATATTTTTAAGATAAATTCAGTTTTAAACATTGGCATAATGTAATTAAGTTTACATTTATAAATTTTTTTTAGAAGATCGCTTCGAAAGACCGCAAAGATAACATTATATGTCTACAACTCATTAAGAAAGAAGTATTTACATAGGGATACAAAATTACATCTGTTCGGAATGTTTTGGAAACAAGTACTTAGGAACTATACTAACGATTTTTTTATCCATTCCCTCCTTAGTTTTGAAAATGGGCAGATGAAATTCGAGAAGCAGATGTTATAAAGGAAGGAAAGAGCTCATTTAAAGCACTTCATCTGTCAATTGGCTACAAATTAATCTGCAGATTCAACCAGGTGTTCCACTTCATCTTGTGCGTTTCTAAGACAACCGTTCTGTAATTACATTGGGATGATTGCTTTTCTAAGTGAAGTGCAGCAATTGCATATGCAGAGGTCACATGCGATAGTCACGCTGCTTGCTTTCTTGATAAACTTTATTAGATCATTACTGAAATTAACGTGTTCATTAAGCGGAAACTGACAAATAATTTAAGCGGTTTTTAAAATCTTTCATATAGGATCTAATAGAAAGTTTTAGAAAATTATTAAAATTTTAAAGATTAGAATCTGGTAAAATAGTCGGATTTTTAATAATAATTATTGCTATCATGATTATTTTAGATCAAATAAGTAAATTATACAATTTAAAAAGTGTGAATATTGATAGGAAAAAATCAGTGTGGAGGGCAACATGTTGCGAGAATATCAAAATGAACGAATTCTTAGAATCATTTTACTATCCTTAAGTAAAAATAATTATAATATTGTGCTTATGAAAATTTAAAACCAGTTAAATTTTGATACACAATCACAAAATCGCATCATAGATTTCATATGAGATAACATATGAAAAACAAACTATGTTATTGTACCGAATATTTCAGACTATTCAGGCTACAAACAATGCGTACATATGAAAAACAAAGTTAAGTCTTGTAAACTATAATTAATTTTGTTTACCATATGTCCTATATATTCTTTGTATCCTGAATAGCCTGAAAGATTCAGATCGAGAAAATAACACATCTGGTTTCCTAAACTTCTTTCCTAGGTACATATATCTTAACAATTTATTTTTTAAAGACATAAATCTGACTTATCGGAATATAATTACAATAAGAAAAATACAGCAATTTAAAGAAGTTTATCTACAACTTTGAACTCGGTAATTTGCCAGATCTGGAATTAAGGAATGACGATTATAGAAATGTAAAAGAAAGATACTAAAATAAATACGCACGAAACCAAATTAATGCAATTTTTAATAGCTTTATCATATAAATAATTATGTACATAAAATGCCAAGATGGCGAGGATGTCAAGTAGTAGTTTTTTGAATCAAAATCATTAAAATTTTTCGAGGAAAGGATTATGTGAACGGAAAAAGGGGATAAATGCAAATGGAAATTATAGTATCTTATATTATTAATTCAATATGCATTATATATATATCGAAATTTTAAATTCCTTTTTACCTGAATACATAAAAATGAATTAAAAATTTAAAAAGTATAAAAGCTTGTTGAAACGAATTACTTTACCCAGGAAAGAGTGAAGAATAATTTTTATTAGGTGTATTAATTCTCAAGATAGATTTTAAGTTTATCGATAAAAGTAACAAAAAAAATTTAAAAATATGAATATTATCGAGAAAAGAAAATCATAATAAATGAATCGGAATTTAAATCAATTTTTCGGAAAGGCTATAGATAAAATGGAAAAATTTTTAGAAACGAATTTATTAAAAATTGAACAATTAAAGAATATTTTTATAAAAATTGGTATTCCGATATGTTCTGTAATTGAAAATATATTAACTTTGTTTCTGTTCGACGATAGTTATTTTACGATAATTTTTTGCCGAGTATAATGGATGGGTAGGGTGAAATTTATCAATATCGTATCGCAAGAGTAGAATAAATTGAAATTCTTATGAGGTTAAATGACAAACACAAATAAGTTGGTTAATAAAATATTGACAATATCGAGCGTGTAAACATAAATCATCAAGATTAAAGCCATATGTTTTCAATAAATATTAAAGAAAATACCGAATATTAAAATGCAAAACTAAACATGAGATGGGATGCCCCGCCTATTAATGCATAATTGTCTGGAAGCAATTTGTTCTAAAACAGTTCCGAATAAATGGCAGCATTGAATGCAAAACCGAAATGCTGGCATCATAAGATGAGAAAAAATAACAAATTAATCCCAAATATAATTTTCTTTAATACTAACTTTCGCTACGACTGAATTAAAACTGAAATGTTGCTTTAATTTACGCTTAATTTCCATCTTTACAAATGTGATATAGAAAGTGGATATGAATACACTCTAATGGTCCTAACTAACATCGATTTATATAGATTTATCTACCATATAGTAGATGTATTGTGCTTTCGCTTAAAAATGATAAAATGCAGATTTATCTTATGTATAGCATTAAAAGATTATAGCCTAAGTCTACAACTGAATAAGAATTACGTAAAAGAATTTTTTTATTTTTAATCAGTTTTAGAATCTTGTTATTTATTCGAAACAAGTAATTTATAACTTGTTTATAGTTTTAATCAGTTAATTAGTTTAAATTTTCTGAGTTTGGTCCAAGGTGTGATGCTTTTTGCATTACAGTACACTATTATGATTACTCTTCGTACATGAAAAATAATCATTTTATTATTTAATCCCTTCAGTGCTGCAGATGTTTTGAAATTAAGCCTAATTAATATAAAATAAATTTATATAAAAATTATTATAAAGAAAACACTTTAATTAGAAATAAATGCCTGTGTTTTGATACCATATGGCTGATTATAATTCTAGATATATAAATATAATTATCTACTCTTATATTTTTATTTAGTACAAACAAATTATATTAAATTATTAAATTTACTATTAGTTTATCTAAATTATTTCCATTAGAGGATTTTGGCTTGTTTGACTGTTTGGTTTCATGAATTCTTCTAGAGTTTGTTAACTTTCAAACAAATTGTTTCTTTTATTTGTTTCATGAAACTTAAAACTTTTCACTGATAAACAAGAAAAAGATGCTTTATTGGTATTAGTAATTTTTGTAAAAATGTTTTGGCATTCAAAATATATTTTAAATAATCATTTTATTATTTAATCCCTTCAGTGCTGCAGATGTTTTGAAATTAAGCCTATATGCAAAAAAAATAAGAAAATTAAAATTCTGAAATCTTGCTTAATTTTCATTGAAATCTTTTAATTAATTTTCAGTA
The DNA here is from genome assembly GCA_000484575.1 of Olivierus martensii. Taxonomy (NCBI): domain Eukaryota; kingdom Metazoa; phylum Arthropoda; class Arachnida; order Scorpiones; family Buthidae; genus Olivierus; species Olivierus martensii. The sequence continues at coordinate 9,393 of AYEL01079581.1, read as the reverse complement.
TTTATTACAGATCAGATTTTGTTTTCTTAATAACAATGTAAGCATTTTTTAAATTTTTTTGTAACTTTTCATTACGTTTACAAGATGAGTGAAAACACTATTTTTTATGTGCAATTTTAACCATCTAACAAAATAATCAATATTTTTAGATAGCAACAAGTCTTCAGAACAAAATGAGCCATGAATGAAGAAATTTGGCTGAAATTTTCAGAAATTATTGATAAAAAATCAAGAATTATATAACACTTGTTAATTGAAGTTACATCATATATTATTAAAAAAAATCACATGCTCATTCACTGAAATATTGTCATTTTTATTAATATTTCTTATTTATTAATTTGTTCTTATTTCATTTACACAATTTTTCGCAGTACTTTTTATAAATTTTTTTATTTATATGAAATTCCTAACATACGAAAATAGCCTTATCTGGTACATAAAACAGCTATAATATATTTTCTGTTTCTCTAATTGGATTGCCACTGGTGTATTGTAACTTCAGACCCAATGCCACTTACTCATGTGCAAAGTAGGCTTTGCTTCAAATTATCAGGAAACTGCTGTAAACCAATAAAAATGCCACACCCTTTTAAATGGCCTGAGGGTATATATGTTTTGTTTATTGCAATTTTCTCCTAAATTTCAGTGAAATTAAAACAAAAAAATGAAAGATTACAATATATTTTAATTTATTTTAACAGAATTAACCATTATTTAATTATTATCTATATTTTTTTATTTTAAGAATTTTATAGCTTATTTTTTAAAAAAATTCAATTTTTTTGAAAAATTTCCAAAATATCATTAATCAAATCACATAATCAGAATAGGTTTGGCAAGTTAGACTATAAAATAAACAGGATGGGATAGAGAAAAAAGTCCAAATTCTATCCAGTTGTTCAAATATAAACAATATTTGTTTACGTGTAATTTAAAAAATATTTTGGTAACTGAAAAATTTAGGACTCATTGTCAAAAATGCATATTTTCAACGATTACACATCCAAATTCTATCCAGTTGTTCAAATATAAACAATATTTGTTTACGTGTAATTTAAAAAAATATTTTGGTAACTGAAAAATTTAGGACTCTGTCAAAAATGCATATTTTCAACGATTACACAAAAAAAAAAGATTTGATAAAGTTAGATTAATAAAATCAGAATTTGTTTTTTATCATTTTTTGTTCTGTGGCCTTTATGTCTATCAACATCAAAGGCATTCAAGGAGTTAAATTAATATATAGCAAAGTAAGCGATTATATAACAAGTACAAATGGCACTACGAATAATGTTACTACTGATAGTGAACTAATGTTATTAATTTTATCCTATGCAATACTATTGTTAATAATGTTATGATATAATAATAGTTATTGTATGAATGCATTATATGAGATTTGTTAAGTATCTCTTGTCTTGTGTGTAAAATATAGCTGTAATGATATTTTTAATTTTTATCATATGAAATTATACAATGATTTATATAAATCCAATTTATGTAACATTTTTAGCAATGAAAATCATAAATTAGTTAGCAGATATTTGTAACAGAATATATGGTTGATCTATCTAGAAAATAATCATTTTAAATTCAGCATTTAAGAAAAATTCATTTCATATGCTTCATATGAATTAACACATGAATATAATATAATTCATAATTTTCATAAACAAACATATGGAAAACTATGCATGGATTGCATGTAAAACAGATATCCTGATCAATAATAACAATAATGCACAATGTAATTAAAATTTATAATTCCTAGTTTCATCAAGATTGCTATTTATAATTATTTACAAATAATTACTACGCAGCTAAAAATCTGATAAACTTTATTTGAATTTATTTAATCTATATAAAATATGAGAGTTTAGTCAAGTATCTAAAACAAATAATATCAATTCATAAGTTCAGAAAAAGCATATCATTATTACACTATTTTTACTATTCTCTTTCATTCAAAGCATGAGATAAATTTAATTTTATTTATCATCCTTCTGGATAAAAGAATTCAATCTTTGCTAATGTTTATTAATTTAAATGAAAAATGTTATAAAAATATCAAAAACAAACCTGAAAATGTTCTTTTAATCTATTTGTAGGTAGTTTACAATTCACTCTTGGCAGAAATGCTTTCACATCCTTTAAGGTTAATCTTAAAAAGAAAAATTCCATATTATTGGAAAATAATAATAATCAAGAATATTAATAAATTCCATATCATTGCTAGTCATAAAAAATTTATTTAATATAGTATGCATTCTATGCATAAAGATATTTATTTCCATATACAGCAATGCTATAAAAATGGTATCACTGTATAGTAATAAATATCATTATTTTCATATCTTTATTGTATGAAAATATCAAAAAATATTTCAATATACATAGGGAAAGAAATACTATAGTTTAAAAATTATTAATGTATCTTTTGAGTTATTAATGGATAAGAAAAGATGATGATGAGAAATTCAGCCTGAAAAATCAGATTGAATTTCTTATTTTACTTCATTTATAAGTTGATGCTTAGTAATAGTTAAGGATATCAAATACACATTATAGTAAAATCTTTTGTGTATGGCAAATTGGATATTTTGGGAATGTTCACTATCTAAAAATTCTAAATAATACATAATACAGAAATTTAGGATGAGTATCCATTTTCCAGAATTCCTTCCAAGATAAATAATATATAAAAATAATAATAATAATAATTTTTATTTTAAACAAATTATTATTAGAAAGTTCAAATAGTTACATCATGCAGAAAATTTCCAATTTATTTAAATGGATTATTCAGCAAAACATTACATAAACTGAAATTGCACATTTTGATTCTGATTTTCTATCAGATAAAATCTGATAAATAATTTTATTGAAATTCAGAAATGATGGAAATTTTTAATATTACTTCGATATTTCATGTCAAACAAACACTTCAATAAAATTATGCTGTTGAAAAATGTAACTGAATACAACATGATAGGATCATATTCTTTTCCTTATTCCACTTTTATATTCACATTACATAATGACATTTCAATGCTAAGTTTGCATTTTGTCTAATGATCTAAATTTTTTCAATAATGAATTAAATTTGGAAAATTTTTAAAATAAAAAAAAATTAATTTTTCAATAAATATTATATTGTTCTAACTCTTCAAATCTGAGGGTTAATTTATACGAGTTTCAAATTTTTATTAATTTTTACTCTGAAATACAGAAGTTACTTATATATAGATTATAAGTAAGAGTTTCTAGAGAATTGAACCCTTAGTATATGAGGCAAAATGTATTTCATTTAGTTTTGGATTTCACTTCAAGGAAAAATAATAGTTAAATTTCATTTTCAGTTATGGTTCCATTCAAATTTAGGTCTCTAGTTTCGTATTACATTCTATTTATTCTAATAGTTTAATATTATAGAACAGGGTGGCTAAATGTGATGTCATTATAAACCACATAGGAGAATCTCAAATACTTGAGAGCTGCAATTAATTTCTCTCTGGGTCAATGAGAACCATACCAGTTTTTTCAAGTAATCTTAACAATATTTTCAAAAATTGTTTATTACATATTTCATATGGATGCATACTACTTTTTACAATAAATGAATAAATTACAAATATATTACTTTTTAAATTAAATACGTATTTGCTTCATATTAACTTTCATAGTATGGAGCCATATTGAAGGTAGTAAAGAGTCACATGTGGCTTGTGAGCAATAATTTGGTCACCGTGACAGTAGAAGATTTTGATGTATATGTTAATAGTTTAAAAATTTCACAGAAGAAAAAATGCTTTAAATTCTTAAGTAGATGGGGTGAAAAAAATTACTAGCAGTCAACAAAAGCAGTGGAAGGAAAGCTGAGGAAACCAAAATCAAAAGAGAAAACATTTTATTTCAAGTTTTTGCTCAATTTCTCTGACAAAAATATATTTCAACTATTGAGTCAGTCCTCATCAGTTTATTTGTTGAGATATTGAGCTACAAGTTATTAAAAAATGTTAATTATTTTTATATAATTTTTTTTTATATGGAATGACAATGGGTCCTCCGAAATGAGTGAGTGCATTAAACTACATACTTGTACGTAATCAGATATCAGGTTGAGGGAACGTAAACGTGATCATTATAAGAAAGTAAATCGCCGAATAACTTAGTATAGAAAAGTAGTTTACATAGTAAAAAAGGTTGAACACCCCTGGCGTATGACATGAAAACTCGTTTTTCATTACTGCAGTCATGTATGATCTCATTGTTTGCGCCAGCGATAATTGCCGGCGTATTAGGTCGTGGTTGGAAATTGGATTGGAGATACACAACGCATTTTTGTCCATTCGCAGTCATTTAGAACAACATGCTTTGTTAGAATCAATTGTACGTATACAATGACATTCAATTAGCATGGCTGCCTGGGTGGAGCACTTTCTTGCCACTTTCATACTCTCGTGCAGTTAATTTGAATGTCTGTTTCAGCGCTATATTCAAGTTGTTTATCAAGAGAAAAAAACTGCTCCCTTACCCTCATCACGTTGTTTTGACTGTGTTCAGATGGACAGTTTTGAAATGGGTATTTAAAAAATAATTTCCGATTGACATAATTCTTTAACATAAATTTTAAATTAAAAAAATGTCCGTGTTTAAATAGAATACAACTATTATATTTTTACGATAATTCGTGTAATATATTTAACTACGGAAATTTTTTAAAAATTAATTCGATCCAAATTATTTTTGTATTTATTAATAATTTTGATGTTGATGTTTATCAAAAAGAATATCATTAGGTCATATTGATCTCCACACATTTAGGTAGAGTGATTCTCTGCATCTTGTGAATGGTTGATAGCATTTGCCGAATCGGCAACAGTGTCATTTTTACAATGATGCGGAGTTTGAGGTCCGCATCATTGTAAAAATAACTCTGTTAACGGCGTGATAAGTTTGTTAGCTTATTAACTGATCGTACGCTAAAATTGGAATTTTCGGAATTGACTTTTGAGGAATTTTGGATTTTTGTCCACAAAAGCAATTATGATTTTGCTACAGTTTTCGACATCATATTTATGTAAGCTAGGCTTTTCAACATTAACGAACATAAAAACTAAAAAACGCGAAAGACTTAGGAATATGAATGAAGAAATGAGAGTAGCTTTATAATATACAGCCTACTCCACTTAATTGGGACACATTGGGACTAATCCATTTTAGTGCAATTAAACGGCTGCACCAATTAAACGAACTAACAATAAATTCTAAAATAAAATATGTAATACATAAGTAAATAAATAAGTAGGTAAAAAATAATAATTAGGTACCTATCTTAATGCTTTATTAAAGTAGGTATCTAATTATTAGCTTTTTAGCAATCTCCTGTAACTTCACCTTCAACATTCGGCTGCTGATATTCACGGCTCGCCCAATGACTATAGAAAACGATTGATCTAATGCTTTTACTTGAAAGTATAAAATCATTTCTTGGCATCTTGGCAAAGATTTTTAATTTTTAAATAAAATCGACACTGTAAATGAATATTGCTAGGTACAGTAGCAGTAGACTCTTAAGTAGACGCATACTTGCCAGATGCATGAATGATTCGCATCATGCTAATGTTGTGAAATATTAGTGTACATAGTGGTGACATTCTTTCAAAAAATCCCTAAAATATATCAAAAACTACTAAATTCCTTTCCTGCTACTGTCCCAGTTATGTGAAAAATTATCCCAATTAAGCGTTTAAATTATGTATTAATTTATTAGTTTGGTTCCGTTCTTTGAGATTTGGCCAAATTAATATGTACCCCATGTGGGGTGGCCCACTTAAGAGGAATCGACTATATTACACCTGACATTGATTAAATTTACAAAAGACAATTATCTCGGGTATAGCATTAAACTTGATTTTCAAATGTTCCATTTTTCTAAAAAAGTTACTTCCAGTTTTTAAAATATGTTTTTTTTTTTAAATAATGTTTTTTTTACTGATATTTAATGCATGAAGTATAATTTTTAGTAAAATACATATTCATGCATAATTTTGTTGTTTGTTTTATGACCTTAGTGATATAGCCTTCTGCATATTCTACTATTTATACGTTCCAAGACTATTGAAAAAAATGAGATACAGTCGATTCCGCTTAATTGGGCAACTGGTTAATTGGGGCAGCTGCTTTTTTGGGCCAATCTTTAAGAACGGAAACAAAACTAATAAACTAACACATAATTTAAACGCTTAATTGGGACACATTTCGCTTAATTGGGGCAGTAGCAGAAAAGGATAATTAGCAATTTTTGACATATTTTAGGGATTTTTCGAAAGTATGTCAATACTACTGTCCCACTAATATTTGACAACACTAGCATGATGCGAATCATTTATCTATCTCATGCGTCTGGCAAGTATGCGTCTGCTTGAGAGTCTACCATCGTGTACCTAGAATCATTTACAGTGTTGATTTTATTTAAAATTTTTAAATCTTTGCCAAGATGCTAAGAAATGATTTTGCACGTCGATTTTATTTAAAATTTTTAAATCTTTGCCAAGATATCAAGACAGTGTTGATTTTATTTAAAATTTTTAAATCTTTGCCAAGATGCTAAGAAATGATTTTGCACGTCGATTTTATTTAAAATTTTTAAATCTTTGCCAAGATATCAAGTTTACAGTGTCGATTTTATTTAAAATTTTTAAATCTGCCAAGATGCAAAGAAAAGGAGTTACACTTTCAAGTAAAATTGCTTTGCTGGATAAAATTAAAAGCCAACCATTTAACACAAGCTATCATAGACTTGCTGATATAACTCATGTACCAAAATTAAAAGACAAAAGACAGACTACACTTGATGCATTTTTGCAGAATTAAAATTTGAAATTGTAAAATTTTTCATGTATTTATTATTTTTTCTTCACTATTTATAGTACAAATATTTTCTGTATTTTGGTTTTATAAAGCATTAAAATAGGTACCTAATTATTATTTTTTACCTAATTATTTTTTTACCTAAGTATTACATATTTTATTTTAAAATTTATTATTAGGGTGAGTTCAGAATATGCTCCGAGAAGTCTCCACTGGAGAAGCTATATAATAACGCCACGACCAGTGATTATCGCAAGAAAACATGATTTCTTGAACAGCTGGAAGTCCAGTCGTTCAACAAATTACATGATGCAGCGATTTGACATCATTCTTTAGCTTCTCTAGCGGACACTTCTCGGAACATTTTCTGAATTCAACTTTAGTTCGTTTAATTGGGGCAGCCGCTTAATTGGGCCAAAATTGATTAGTCCCAAAGTGTCCCAATTAAACGGAATCGACTGTATATATTTTTAAATATTCTTTCTTAATACAATTTTTAATTGCATAAACTTTGAAAAAACATGGGGCCCCCTCAACTGTGAGGTACATTGGGTTAAATCAGTTCAATCGGCTCATATCCGGTTCTGATTAGGAATGTACAGCTCCGGCCAAAATGTTTGTCACTTTCAACTAGAGTGAGTGATTGAGTGACACAACTCCCCTTTTGGCCAAGAACTGCTGCACCAGAAAGGTAGTGTGTGGCAGGGCATTATCGTGAAGTAAGGTCCAGTCGCCTTGTTTGGCCTACTGGGGGCGTATCTGCTTGATCCGTTGCAGCAACATCCATAAAGAATTCCTCCCTGAGGGATCAGGGAGGAATTCTTTATGAATGAGAACTTCATAGAGTTTCAACCGGACGCACAGCCTTCACATTACAATGTGCTGTTTATGCACGAGAAGCACACTTGGATTGCTGCCGCTCTGAAACTTGTTTACACATGTCTTGAGCTGTCCGGCATGGGATACGGCGGTGGCGCACTTTTACGACCATGAGCAATATGGCGTCATTCACCGAACTTTATGGACAGAGGTAGTACATGAATAAATGACGCGTACCCGTAAATTATTAATTCAGTTTTTCTTCCATCATTTATTTGATTTAAATGTAAGGAATAAAATTTTAAGATATGATATCATCATAACAACTGATGAAGATAATTTTTAGTATTGTTTCTCTTCAGTGATCTGCGATAAAATGTATTGTAAGTTTAGTTCGTTTCAAAAGACAATTATTCTATGTAAATTTGTTATAAAGAGCGAAAGTGTTTTAATAGAAAATTTATTAAAAATTATCTCAGATATTTTTAATATACAGGGTGTTTTTACCACCCGTACCACCGTTTTTTCTTGGAAACGCGATGAGATAGAAAATAGGGAAAAAATTTTGATTACCATGGTATATCCGAAGAATCGAATAGGCGTGATAAAAATTTTGTGGGTAAAAAAGGCTCAACAAGGTCCAAAGAGGGAAAAGAGACAGAAAATAGAAAGAGAAAAAACATCAGAATTTCAGATTCTTAAAGTCTTATTGGAAGCGGATTCTCCTTCCAAACAATAACATCTTCTCTTCCTCCCTTCTCAACAGGATCCTAGTAGGCACTCGACTCTTCACAGCAGGGTAGCGAGGTTATACTTTCATTTATTTTATCTACTGTAATTGCTTTTGTATTCATGTATTTTAGTATTAAGCAGTGTTTAAATTATTTTGTACAATCCCATCAATCTATAATATCAGTGGATGATCGGTTAACGAACAGTTCGGATAATGAACACCTCACAAAAAAAACTGTGGGACCTGCGAACTGAGGGAATGATAGGTCAGCCCGACGGCTGCGTAGTAAAGCTGTGGCTTAATATTCTTGAAGATCCGCGGTCCCACTCCTACAATTTTTAGGAGGGATCTGGACCCGGCCCGTTGAAACCCATCTTTCAATCTTCCGGTTGACCCCATCATGGATATTGGTCAGCCTACAATGATGGCTGCTCTATAAGTGGCCGCCGCCAGATAAAAATATTCCATGAGGATATTTCGGCTTAACTAACCTAACGGGAACACACTTTGGACTTGCGCGTTCGTGGACTTATGGGTAAGGATGGAAGAACAGTAGTTTTTCCCGATTAAAATGAACTCGGAGACAACGTAAAACAAATCAAAGATTTATTAAAGAAGGTAGGAGAGAGATTTTACAATGTTTCGGCCTTAGAATGTCACCCATACCAGGCTGAGGTCAAAAGGCTTATGGATCTCTACCACGACAATGCTATTAATAACTTTTGAAAAATCCTGAAGGAGAGAGAAAAGCAATCGATATTGGGCAGATTCTTTGTCGGAAAATAAACATAATAGATTAAAATGCAAGAATATGTATGTATATATTATTGTTATTACATATAAATAAACGTAGTAACAAATTATATAATTTTTATTTATGTTTTTTTGGGTTTCCGGAACGAATTAATCAAATTCCCATAAAAAACCTATGGTAAATCGATGATCGGTTAACGAACAATTCGGAT